>LOND01000211.1:153954-175287 GCA_014220965.1 Paragonimus kellicotti
CTCTCCTCTCGGAAGATGATCGGGCAAGCTGAACACTATTCATACAAGGTTGTGGTTGAGCGTTTGGATTTGATCATTCGGTCATGCCTATTGTGAGGTTGCTGGCGTTGTGGTTAACACGCTAGTCTCACAAGCACGAGGGTCAGAGTGCAAACTCCGATCCAGACAAGGATATGCACTACTGATGAGCTCTAATAAGAGCGAAACTCGAGTCTAGTGCTTCCTTTCGAAGTGGGCTAGCCGAAAGGCTTATCTGAATGCGAAGGCTGCGATCAAGTGTGGGTGGTGTTCAATTTTGAAATGTAGGAAAGTTAAGAGGTAATGGCTGAATGATTTTGAAGTGGTCAAAACCATATCCCAAGCATCCCGCAGGAACAGCTAAGCTAGCGTCAAACAACAGTCAATTTAGCAGCGCACATATTCTCGACATATATGTGTATATTACTCTTGCAATACTAACGATGCCATCACAACAGACTCTGGTAAAACAATGCACACTGGGTACATCAGAATGTCGAACGGAATCTTGTACTCCCACTTCATTGAATATTCTGAATAAGTGCAATATCCTTTACGCAGTTTTCAGAACACGTACAGATATTCAGCCGAGATCAAGAACGTAATAACAGCAAATCATCATCATCATCATCATCATAGACAGCAATACATCAGTGGTTCACACTGATGCTTGACTGCCACACAACCACGAAGAAAAAGAAAAAAACTTATATAGGAAGAAAGAAGAAAACAGAGGAGGGGAGGGGAAGTGGACCTAACTACTAAAAATAGCTACGTCTATATTCAAACATACAACATCAAGGCGCCTACACCTTGCAAACAAACAACCGAGCTGTAAGTGAAAGTAAGGCGTCATCAGCAAGACAGCTTCCTTACGGCTTTCACTGCCCGCATCATTAAGTGCACTCACTTCACAGACAACTCGGCCAAACAACGACAACATTCACGCCACTGAGCTCGATTAGCCGCCATCTCACCTAACGTCTCAAGCCACCGACTCTGTGAGTCGCGAGGGCCCCAGCCCGGGAGACGAACCCGACCTACAGTGACCAACCCCTTCGTGAACGATTTCATTTGTCTACGCCAGGTCATCATCTGTCCACCTCGCACCTTGCGCCAGTCGGCCGCAGCGTCGCAAACAGTGCTCGGTGTGGCAAACGACTAGCTGGCATCCTTAGTACATGACCCAACCATCTAAGTCTGTGCAAATGTAGCGACTGAACAAGAACTCGTTTGACAATCAGTGCCAAACACCCGCTTCCTAACCTCCTCGTTGCTTACTCGCTGGTGCCACCCGATACGAGCGATTGAACGCAGACATCGGTGGTCAAATACCTGAAGACGGTTCACGTCCTCTACCCTGAGTGGCCAGGTTTCGCTGCCGTAAAGTAATACGGCCCTCACTGTTGTTTGATATACACGACCCTTAAGCTTTAGGGAAATACCTCTCTGTCGCCATAGGTGTCTTAGATTAGCGAACACCGCCCTAGCCTTGGAAATACGCGCTTCTATTTCATTCCCTACACCTCCGACGCCACCGCTGATGCAGCTTCCCAGGTATACAAACCGGTCAACAATCTCCATGACTTCATTATCTAACATTAAATCTACGTAATCACAACAATCTTGCAGAAGCACTTTGCATTTTGAGGCTGCAAAGCGCATTCCGAAGTACTTAGCAGAACGCGAAATAGCGTCCAGTGTTGTTTGTGCCGCTTGAAAGTTGTCAAACAGCAACACCTTATCGTCAGCATAATCAAGATCAGTCAGTCTTTCACCAGGTAGGAGGTCCACGCCGGCATCATTTGAGTGCCGCAGACAGTCCTCCATTATTTCGTCTATGACGAAATTGAACAAAAATGGCGAAAGGGGACAGCCTTGACGTACGCCGCTCCTCAACGGCAAACAGTAAAAAGATTGAGCGCAACTACTCTCTACCGAAGTGATCACAACAGCCAAGCATGATGGCTTGAATGTATGCAAGTCAACAAAATAAACTGAATGTACCAGAGGAGGGAATAGTTAGTGCAAAGGTACAATTACGGCTACATACATGAATATGTTAATATAGGGGAAACATTCCTCAGAAATGAACTGTGATCGACTACGAACTATGCAATATGGAGAACGGCTGAACTGTTGCGCAACGTCGTACACAGAGATAACATTGTATATTTCCGATGCATAGCACTAGCAGAAAAAATGAGGATGGATTAGAAAGGATTCTCTTTAGCAAACTGGCTGCAAGGTGATAGATGATAATCAACCTGGTCAATAATGTGCGGAAAATACCGTACCAGATTATTGAAATGTGTTTGACAGATCTTACCAAGAGTGTAACGTCTCGAAAGAAACAGAGATGAGATTGCAGAAGAATGGCACAATCAGCGTGAGAGAACAGATGCAACGAAAACAACAAACCGAGGGGAGGACGAGATACAGATAACGCCCTGGGGCGCAAATTACAAAATGACAGTTTTACACAGTGAAAAGATATAATCACAAAAAGCGAGCAGGTGAATGTGAGAAAAAACGGTGGGAGGAAGGCCGAGAATAGTTCCGTGATCAACAGAAACGAGGCCATCGTTGGTGGAACAATTATGTTAAGGCTGGTCTATATGAATCCCGATCATAGCAATTATACGTTCCACCAATTAGCCTTAACCGTACAGAAAATTGACTCTAGTGTTTCTGGTCGAAATGGGCTGGGTGAGAAATCTATATGAACATGAGAGCTGTAATTAACTGCGGGTGGCATTCAAGTCATATTAACAAGATCCCCAGCAACGTATCAATAATCAACAGCAATAATCAATAACGAAAAAATCCTGACATTTAAAAACATTATGCGTGGGGGAATGAGAAACAGGCAAATTGACTTATTCCATAAGAGGAATTATTATTGGGGTGTGAACCGTCCAACGGCAAGGCGCCCGAGAGAAAGGGCGCATCACTTCTGTGAATGGAAGAAGCGGGACAAATGAGGTTATCCAGGACGCCTAAGTTGATCTATATGGTAAAAAATGTTTGTCCGTCCAGGCAAGCAACAGTATGGTGAACAAGCAAGTTGTCAGCTATTCATCATCAGGTTAAATATACAATGTTTATATGGAACATTACCAGAGCGAATGAAATAAAAATCATTTCATGATACTTGATCAGTACCAAAGGATTATCAACCAAACTGTATTCCATTACTAAAATAATCATGAATGAATAGAATAGGAAAGTGTTTCGTACAAATACCTGCAACAACGCGCGTTTGGATCTAACTTTATTCACGACAGTGACACGATAAACTTTGGGCTTGGAATGAACGTTTTCAATAAAATTAATATTGTAAATTCAGCGACTAACATTTGAGAGATGAACAATGGAGTTGGGCGAAAACACATATAGCTGCTGGTGGCAGATATGTTTGCACATAATCCTTTCGGATACATATCAGCCAGATTAAGTCTCCCCGGTGCACTCAGTAATTCATTCATAACGGCATTCGGATAACAAACTAATGGCAGATGTTGACCAATACACGCATCAGGGAAGTTGCTCCCGGATTTGGTGAAGAATAAAACGTTGAACAAGACTACCCCATCTTCAATAAAACCCTACTTTTTTCTGTCCTAATGGCTGATTCTGGCAGCAGCAAGTTGTCCATATACAATGAATGCCCTAACCCTGTTTATGACTAAGACCAAGCTAATTTTTCTGCGATTATCGTAAGAAGTGTTGGTTTCTTCCTTAAACACATGAGCTATAATCCCTTGACCCCTGGTCAGAGATGTGTTTTTAATGGCCTACAACTGGACTGAAGCCTTGCCTTACGCCTCAATATCTCCTTTGAAAGGTGTCCGCGACAAGTTCTTTGGATGAGCGACACTATAAAGTTTGACAGCTGAGATGCAACAACAGTCCTCCAAATCATATCATACAGAATTCAAGTCAAACAGAGGACGAGTGGACAATCAAGAGAGGTAGAGAAATAGCGAAACGAGACCGAAATTGAATGCAACCGTGGAAGGTTGAATAAGAAGGTAGACAGGGAACTTATACGACAAAAACAAAGTGTACGTGCGATCATCTGTAACAGACTGTCCATAACAACGATGTTCGGGGTGCGCGTGTTAATCAAGCAAACCTGGAATCACTGATGTCTTTGATGTTGACAATTTCGTCCAGAATTAATCAGCCCACAGATGACATCAAGTGCATTTTTGACTCGATGCTAATCCACTGTCTTGTTACACTGTGGAAGAACAATTTAGAAAAATGGAGTTCACAAACTACTACTGATAGCATCATCGGCTCGTAATCTTTGTGCACAGAACTGAGCGACATATGAACAACTTTTTTTTTCCGCGCCCACATAGAGGTTAATACACTACGTCATATCGATAGATTGACATGAAAAAGCAAAGTCCACCGTCCTGTTGCCATGAAGTGTTCAACCTACACAGAAAAGTTTTGATTGTTAAAAGTTGGACATCACTTACGTCCGATAAGAAATCTTTCACACTTCGGAGCACTGTTCGCCTGGACCCACTAGATTCGAGTCTCGCTTGGGTACACTTCGTTACAGTACACATCCTTAATCCGATCCAGAGTATAGAACTTTCATATTCGTTTTTGAGATAAACGTGTTGGCTACTGCACCAGTGACTATACACCAAGCATGGCCTAATGATCGGGTCACTTCATAGCGAAATCAGAACAAAGGCGCAGTTCCGATTCAGATTTATTTTGGGGAAAATTTGGAGTTTGCTTGAAATGAACCCTCAAAATTTCTCATCATCCAACACACCCGGTTTCAGTGACAGAATCCATGTGTAGTCACAGTGGATAAAGTGCCACCGGTCACGTGATCTGTGTTCTGTTTCGGATCAAGGGTGCCGTGCGACGTCCCAGCCGCTTCTCATGTCCCCGATTGGTAGCATAGTTTTGTTCGTCGCGTTCGATGGTACCAATCTGTACACGCTGTTGAGTTGTTGGTGAGTGTGTGACTGCTAACCGGCTCGAATTTGCGTCTACCCAAGCCAACCATCGGTTTCACTGACCACCACATTTTAACGTTCGATCACAGTTGCCCACAACCAGTGTCCATGTTGCAGGATTACGGCCATTAGCAATGACAAGCCATCTGTTCTGTTTACCCAAACAGATAATGGCGCACTGATGATTCAACATTGATCCGGCCAGGGAAGAATGAAAACATGGCAAGATTCTTCAAATCGTTTCAGAGGTGCACTTGACCCAAAGTGACGGATTAACAATAGGTATCTACCAATTATATACAGCAAAAAAGACCGCACACTAACGCAAAAAAAACGAAAGGTTCGGGACAAAGAAGCAATCATGATTATGGGAGAGGCGAACAGATCATCAACCACGGTAAAGATTCTGAGAGTTGGACAGTGTAAACTGTCGCCCCACAATCATATCGCGTCATTCAGGGATGGCGACAAACCCACATTGAAAACGTGTGCACGTGGTTTCAGCCGAAGGGAACGGAAGAATAACCAACTAACCAGTCTGCCTGTCAGTTGACATACCTAAATGCTATTTAGAAGACAAACGGGTGAACTAATTAGGTTGGACGAGAGTGTGTGGTTGTGCGTAAAATGATTGCACATGTACGAGTACACGTAGAGCAGTTTATTTGCAAACAAACAAAAAACATTGATGTTAACACACAGCAGTGAAGTGGAGGGGGCAACAGTGCCCGGTTAGTGTATGTACACGGTCAACAAGCCTGAAAGAGGTACGGATGGACTAACAAGCAGACGTGAACACACACACCTAAACAAACATGATTAGCGAACAAAAACACGTATCAGACTTGAATGGGGTATGAACAAGCAGAAATGGGAATAACAACAATTAAGTAATTAAGCGAGTGCGCTGAGAAATACGACAGTGGTGGTGATGGCACTGGGATTTGTGTATCTTTCGTCCTGAAAAGTGTGGGCAGAGATCAATCAACTCGTCTAGTTGAGGATCTACAGTGTGAAGAGTAGAATGTGTATATGTGCATGCAAGGCACAAAGTTGGACGGTATGCTAACAGCAAAAATAGTGTAACACGGCGAACAAGAGGAATGTCACACGAACGAATGATTTAGGCAATTAAGCGTGTGGTGCTCTCATTCAGACCGGGCTCAACTTGATCTGATTGAAATAATGAGAGGCGGGGTATCAGCAAGAAAGCGTAAATAGACGGACGTGTGTGTGTGTGTGTATGAAGTTGAGCTGTCAATAAAACAAGGGTGGATATTCGTATGAAACAGACGAATGCATTGTAACTAATACAGCAAGAACTGGAATGGCGAATATGCTGGAGACAAAGCTCAAGTCAGAGAGAAGTGAAAGTGAAAATGACACAAACTCAAAACAAAGAAGTAAGAAATTGCAACATCACGGGTAACAATAACGAAGAGTGGGCTGAGACTTAACGATACCTACAGCAAGTTGTTTAGCTAATGTGATGTAAGAGGGGACAGGGAATCCGAATACACAGGCAAATTAATCAAGCATGCCAGACACAAACGAACAAGCATGAAGGACAGTTTTGTGAAAGAGAATCATAGATGTTAACGCGAGTGACGCAACAAATTTGTTTTAACATCAGAAAGACACTGCATCTAGTCGAGCACCCACAATTGTGACAGATACATACAAAGTAAGTATTAAACTTGAATGGAGTAATACGGGATGTTTATGGCCTTGGAGACTGTTTGAGTTACCGAGGAATGGTGTGATTGGGTACGAAGCTAATAATAATGCGTTAACCAAATACAACTGGCTCACGCTTTCATGGAATACAGGTGGTTGACTAGGGGAGGTGTGAGACGTAATAGTTTCTTTGGGATGCACACCATGAAGCAGCATAGATGCTGCTCTCGATAACAATTGAGCTTTAACGGGTTAAAAAAGCGATGCTTCGGGGATTATAGTGAACAAGATGTCCACCATTAGTTGATGATACCATCCAGCAGAAAGTCCTTATAACATCACTACAGAGACACTTCCAGATGTTGACGAAGCTTATCCGATAACCGCAGTATAGTTTTATCAGTTTACTAGTTTGACTGATAAGATATGAAAACAACCTGGCCGAATTTCAGCAATTGGCACAGATTGCCTGTAAGTCACGCCCATTCATATCGGGTCCTATGAAGCAGGCTAAGTTCACTGATATGAAATGGCTGTAAGTAAGTGTTTTCGAGAGCAAATAGAAAATCAAAGACTCACAAAGGTAGACACAATGGATGCGACTAAGATTAGTCACGTTTATGCCAATTCACATAACTCTAGCAAACGTGTCACGTGCCGTGACCGAATTGCACTGTTTGTAAATAAAGGGAGATTTTCTTACCAAAAAAACGGCTCAGAGCTCTAGTCCCGGTTAATCTAAAATTTTCGTGCACAAAATTGGGTAGCCTGACAGGATATGACTCGTGGGGTCCACAACGACGAAAATCACGTTGGAAACAACTATAAATTGGCACACAGAAGTTGAAAACTGTATATACAAATGAATTTTAAACACCTCTGCAAGGGTAGTGTGCAAACAAGTTTTCTGGTAAATAGATTAACTTCCACAGGGTAGCAGTAGCTCAATGAGAAGAAGGACGAATACGGACAAAAACGGTTGAGGGTTCCAGTCCCGGATTGTACGTCATATGCATCAGCGTAAATCACAATGCACAACGAAACGTCGAACGGTTGGCTTAATTTAACGCATTTCTGATGTAATAAAGTGAATACCTTACTAAACGTTTTTGAGACAGATGAGTTCTAAAATGGATGCCTTATTTACCTAGGAGCAAATGAATGGCAATCCACAACCCCCAAAGGTTTAACATAGTGGTCGTCGCAGAAACCATACTCGGTTTGCCAGACAAGAAAATAGTCGCAAACATTACGGCACTCATAACGAAACGTTAGGAAACGGTCTCTGTGCGGCCGACTGTGTGGCAATGGATAAAACCGTTGACCCCGGTTGGAAATCAGACAGGTTATGAGGTGAGCTCCGTGAGTTGACCTACCGGGGATCGTCGTGTATCCCGTCCAGGAGCATACACTTTCAAAGTTCGATT
Source organism: Paragonimus kellicotti (assembly GCA_014220965.1). Classification (NCBI taxonomy): domain Eukaryota; kingdom Metazoa; phylum Platyhelminthes; class Trematoda; order Plagiorchiida; family Troglotrematidae; genus Paragonimus; species Paragonimus kellicotti. The sequence goes on from LOND01000211.1 coordinate 162,068, forward strand.
GACCCCGAGAGAGACGGATACTGTAGTTCTAAGCCCTTAAATTGAGCAGACAAAAATTGCCTTCTTTGGCGTGTTGGGAGTAGTTCGGTGATAACACCAAATTGGCAGTCGTACGGAGGCACATTGAAGTCCGGATGCAGCGAATGCTCATTTATAGATTTGAGCAGCCTCGCGTTATTCAGTCCACAGGTGAAGTTGTAAAGCACATGACAACGAACTTCTCATGGTATAAAAATTGAAAGCACAGCTTAATTCCATTAAGGAAGTTTAAAAAACGGCATATTTAAGGAAGTAAGATAGAAAAATTGTAAAAAAAAAACATCAGCTATGCGACGTTTCATTACACACTCTAGCTATACATAGGTGAATAAAATTCGAAGTTTTACACCATTGATGTCTCTCGTCATTTGAGATATTAAGCTTCATACAAGTTAAGTTGGTCGTACAAAGGTAGAAGAACATACAGGGAGTAAACGAAATTAACCAACATGTATCGGACTACAAAGTAAATCGGGAAAATTGTTGTCACTATCTTATCTGCGAACGCAACGTGAGACACATTTCCAGCATTAAACGCACAGGTACGTCAATACGACATGAAAAACAAACAAAAACGCATTTCAAGTGTCAACACGATCGGCAAATAGGTTATCTGCCTATCGGCGCATCAATGATCTGGTTGCAGATGGATATAGGGCACCGCGCTCGCTATCTAAACAATCAGACATGTGTGATGTACGGATTGAATATGTCATTTAACAGTGGCACAAACAATATCCTCCTGAGCTACAGGTTGATGGATGCTTCGATAGTTAAATACAGGACCATAAGAAATGGAATCATCGAGTGACCGTAACACACAAGTACGGACAAATATTGTATAGGTAGAGAATAACGGATTGTTAGTCAGCCGGCTTCGTACCTTCTGCTCCGAACTGGCATGTCTTCCCAGTCCGTAAGACCCGATCAAACCCTGCATTTGTTAGCTAGACTATAAGTCCTCGTTATTCCCACTCAAGTTTCGGTCCACAATCTCGGGAGCCTACCAATTACAGGAGTAGTTCATGCACTGAAATCGACAACTGGAATTAAGTCGGCTGACGAGTTTTTCGCAAGCTGACAGATATTCATTGAAATTTACTAGGATGTGCAGAAATGAAGTTCTGAGCACTGAAGATAGAAATACCGCTCCTTACATTCACCATACTGATGGCATACAGCGTGACAAACAAGAATAAGCGCAGTACAATGCACATAAGCGGTACCTAGATCCGGAACTGAGAACAGACTACTTCACTATTCTAACATTCTAAGACTTTATCCAACAAAATTATTTCATACTAAGGTGATCATAGTAGACATTTTCGATACTCGTCTTCACCTATAGTGTCCATTACTTCGACCAATGTCTTTCATCCCGTAGACCGATCTCTAATGTTTGAAATTATTCTCATGTACGAAATCTGTGGTCTGCAGAGCATTACATGACTCATGTCTCACCGCCGTACTAGTTCAATCGTGGAAAGACCCCACGATGTCCAACGACCGGAATGTATTCAAAATACCTTCGATGTGCAGCAACAGGAATAACCCACAAGTACCTAACAATGACTATTATATGGCATTCATATTAACAGACTAGAAAGGATAAACCGTCACAACGACGTAACTAGTGCTAGCCAACCAAGTGGTCGAATGAAATCTCAAATGTGAAAGAAGCCTCTACGTAAAGTCGAACAAGCTGGATGATTGAGTGTGCATCTAGCAATCCACACTAAGACAGTCTGTAGCCCTACTTTGTGAATATCGTGTTTATGAAATGCGTACTTCTGTAAGCAATAGTAGCGAAGGTGTCGATACAACATAGAAAGACTAACTAGTGACGCGATTAATCAAACAGAAAGGACAGGTGACACGCCAGTTGTGAGAAGGTGGAAAAACGACCGTTAGACAAACAAATCATGACAATTCAGACATACAGAACACTTTTAAATCAATACGAACGAGGGATAGGAAAATGGTTTGTCCTGCTGCCATCCGCAAGTGTGCACACACACACACACACACACAACACACACACGAACAAAATGAAGCCTCAACCACCTGCTCACATGCAGCACGTTTGAATGTAACATGCCTGTCATTCGGTTTCTCAGATGAAACCAGGTTAGTAAAATCAAAAAAATCCGATGATAGGTCACGGAATAAGAGGAGTAGTTAACGATCAGTATAGAAATGTTTTCACATAGTTCAATGCTGCCGTGATAATGTTGTATAACAGGCAGTTTCGTTGTGAGTAGTATACTACTCACAAGCGACATTCGGGAACAAAAGGCAAGCCCCAACGCCAGGAAGACGACGGACCAGAAGAGACTATTGGAATAGTGTGTACGCGCTATGGGAGAAGTGCCACCAGGGCGAATGACAACGTACTGCCACCCAATGTATGTGAATGCACGTCAGCCGTGCAAATGAGTGTACACGTTTGTGGTCCCATGTTTAACATGACCTGTACGGGAGTTCGTGCAATAAACGAATTTGCAGGCCAAGCGTCTTTGCGGTCACAACAAGAATACCGCAGTGCAATTCTACAGCAAAACGTCTTAACAGAATGCCTGTCAAAGTGAGAAAGAACTGTGTATCCCTTCGCAAGATGCACATATGCTGCGTCTACATAGCAGCATCTTCAGTAGAGAAAATTAAAATTTTCTACTTCGGTTTTGCGACCACTTCGTGAACAAAACTTCTGGACTGGCCGGAAACAGTGTTGGATAAAGGATAGCAAAGAAACTACAGACATAGACGCCGTCAATTAAATAGTTGTAACTGGACCTTGCAGAAAGTATAGACAAACATTAGCAAAGATGAGCATGATGAGGATATGACTTCTGCATCATTTAGAATAAACTGAAGCCTTTGCATTCACACAGACTTTCACCCAGCCCCCTTCGAAAAAAAGCACTGTGTTCGAATTTCGTTTTTATTAGAGCTCGCCAGTAATGTACATCCTTATCAAGGCCAGGGTTTGAACTACAGCTAAGCTTTCATAAGACAACCATGCTGACCACCGCACCACTTATCTCCTATTAAGCCCAACAGAAGTATCACGTTAAAACGCCCAATGAAATTCGCCTGTCAACACTGAACAGACTGTTCGATCACTTTGAGTGGAAACACAATAAATCTCCTGTTAACCCAAGTCGATGACATAGCCGTGAGGACCGTGTGCCAAGTCAAAATCATGGAAACTTAAATTCCTCAAATTTTAATAACTGACAAGTAGTAGGGGGGTCGGATCGGTACTAATGATGACTAATAAAACAACTTGGAAACAAGAGAATTATGAACTTTAAAGTGACTGAAAAGAACTGAATACAACGAGCGTGGAACGATCAATATTACTACGATTAGACAAATTTCTCAACGATAAATACAGTGTATAATTGTTGGAGAACAATGAAACCAGTGGATGAGTATATAAACATCGAAAAACAGAAGATTAGGTAATACGCAGTTAGAAAGAAATCTCAATGTAAGACAAAAGATGAATTTTGCAACTTAGTGAAAATCACCTCAACAATCAAAAGTGATCGTCAAATGTGAACAATACCATGATCTTTTGGAAGAAAAACAGTGTCACCCTGAGAAGACAAGTAAAAGCATTATTGGAAAATAATGAACAGAAGTGAGCTGCCTCGCACTCGTTACTCAACGATGGTAAATTGAAAAGGCCAGATAGGCTAGAACGGTAACGGCGGACTGGGGCTGGTAGGCAGATTGATACGAAGTGATAAAGCAATTCCGAATAAACAAGGATTGTACGTTCTTCCGACGAACGTTGAGTGACGCACGTATAACCAACGACGCCAAATATCAAAACCAAGTCAAGTCGCTGGAAACGTGGTACTATTGACATAAACAATATAATCAATTACAAGAAACAAACCTCAATTCGTTTGCGTTCGTGGGATAAGGTACAATGGTTGGCCGCAATAGGCCGTCAAGGGTCCAACAGGCACGACAAGCACAAGCACAGGCGACCGACAGGCAATGACGAACCGACGAAATGCGATCGGATCGGTCTAATGTGTGACTAAATAGCCGGCCATCGGACAGACCGATTAGTCGACGACAGTTTCACGGCGGCCCATAAGAAGGCCGTATTCACAGGGGTGGGGAGGGTGAGACTGACAGACAACAATGGGTGTGTGGGCAGGTGAGTGAGGTTCAATGACTGAGGGAGGCAAGATGGAGAAATTAGTACTTTTAGACGCGGGTTGTGAGAATAACAATAACAGGCGTCTAGTTAGATGGGGTCACGGGAAGAGTGCGACAGGGTCAATCGAGAGATATTTTTATAGAGTTCCGACGCCACAGGCATACATTCAGTCGGGCTAAATATGGTTGTGCTTCCTTTTGGATTGGGACGATCCCCTAACAGTAAGCAGTTTATCAAGTTTGTATCCCGAGGTTGCAGAATAATATTAATGCGGTGTGCAAGGTTGGAACACGTGCTCCGCATTTCCATCCGAACATTTCAATCTTTAAGAATCGCCGACGGTTGTATAAAACCAAGAGGTGGTCAGGCAATGATATCACAGCGAACTATTTTGCTGCAATCAGCAAAGCAGATAGGAGTCGCCTTATACCTTTAATGCCTCGTGATTACGCGATAGAGACGTTTCCCCACATGGCAGCATGCTGTCTACATGTCTCTTTTGACGTTTGAACTTTTTTGGGGATAATCTTTGATGTGGTGGATGGTGGCTAAAGCCATATCATTGTTCAGTCGAGCTCAAAGTTGCTGTGAATGAACGAAGCGAGTCTGTTTCACAGCAAACTGAGCTACAGTACACATGGCTAGAATGGCAAAATGATCATACCTTCAATAATTAATACGGCTGTTTTTTAAGGATCATACTCGGCCATGTCACACGGAGATAGGCATAAAGGCTGAAATTTGCCAGAGAAGGTTATTTTTTAAAAGAACCCACAGAAAAATCTGACGTATAGAAAGTTTCAAGTGGGAGCACATGTTTTCACTACTTTAGGCTTCATTTTGTCAACCTCGCGTAACTGTTGCATCGGACCGCAATGTAAATTTTTGTTTGATTTGATTAAAAAAAACAATCAATTATGCGAACAGCTGTTTTCGGTAATTCTCATCGGGCTTTTACAATTACATAGGGTACATGCGTTTTATATATGAAAAATTAGAGCAAGTCAAATAGGTCATTAAAATCATAGACATGGGGCGGATCACAGTCTACTGGAGGGGTGGGAGTGTTGGTGAATGTGTGACATTATCACTCGTGCCTGCCGTGAGACGCATTCGTCGGTGTCAAGTGGTTCACGCCTGCTTGGGTTTCAAGTGGCTGTGGAATAGTTGGCCAAGGGAGATGTAGGGTTTGCACGAACTGTTTTTGGGCACACAGACAGGGGTTGTAGAGTCTGATGGCAATAGCCTCGGCCGTTGATAGTGGCAAAAACTTTTGAATAAACTCTGCTAAACGCACGTGTTGGCTCTTCCTGCAACACCGGTGATCGGCAGTCAGCTAAAACATTCCACTTTTGGATTAAACTTTACCGCCCTGGCTTTACACTATTAACTACGCTTGGGAGACCCTAAATACTTCCCCAATACCACTGGACGTACAATGAACATCATTTATCCTCGGTGAGTTTAATCTTTGATTTCACTCGTTATTTCGTATCAAGAATTACTCCAGTTCACTCATTTTTTCACTACACGCACATTTTGGGGCAGCGGAAAAGACAGACTCGATGGATATTTATCGCTCGTAACAGTGTATGTAGTCAGCGGACCAGAAAAAGCGTGATACCAATTAGTAAAATTTCAGTTTGGTTGAGTATACATAAGAGGTGGACAAGATTTCAGTATGAAGGCTTCAACAACTAGTCACCGGCGATAACGCCATGAGTTGTTCTGGAAAGCTGATCGCATAGAGAGATCGGGGACGGTTCACACAGCAAATCTAGAAGACATTAAACCCCGTTGCTCAAACGTTGGAGCAGTGAATAGCAACCGAGTTGCGATAACTTGTGTAACGTTGGTTGCAGGGTTGACGGATTAGATACGGCAGACCCTACGAACAGCCGGTCCACCCCACAAGTTGTAATTCCCGAGTGTTTACCTGAAGTCCGCATAGAGCCCCTATGCTTCCAAACTGGCTAATGCATGTTTATGCGACCTTTCTGTCTGCTTTCAAGGCTCTTGAGACTCACCGTCCTGACTGTCCTAATTCCCGAAAGTCAGTCCCCTGAGCATATACAGGCAGACGAGTTGTCCGCCTCCTAAACTCACTCTTAAGCACAAGAGAAGCTCAGGAAGCGGTTACAATCTTAGTAACACCCCCCCCCCTTGGCGCAAGCCTGGCGTAGGTCGACTCGAATGGCAAACGAAACGAGCCGGCCACAAAGTCCCGGCAACAGGAGACAGGCATAGCACCAATTTTAAAGAAATTGAACCTACTTGTAAAGCAGGTCTACTACATCCAATGCGCATCCCATAGGAGTTTTCTAAATACTGGACTGCTTCCGATGCAACCTCACATATGGCGTATAGAACATCCCGCATAGATGGACAACATTCGAAAGCCACACAAACCAAACTGACAGTCATCACCTCTTAATAAGTCGCTAACAACCAGGGATTCATCTCGTTATTTTGCGGGTTCGGATTTTGAATCAAAGATTGCACGTTAGTTCTCTTAAGTCAACCATCTCCTCCGGCCTGGGCAACCACGAAGTATACCGTCCACACATGGAGTAATGAGGATGTCGACAAGTATGAACTCCACCACTATCACTCGCCATCTTCGGTTAGGGTGTTGGCGGTTGGCTAAGCTTTTACATAACACGTATCGCACCAATAAAACCATCTTTATTTCTCCAACGTTTGCTAAATGCCTCTCCACTTGGTGACCCCTAATCCTGTTTCCAGGCACACCGGAGAATTATCTTATCAGTTCCTAGCGATAGACTTCACAGCCATTACGATGGTGTGCCCAACAGCAAGGGGCTATCGGTAGGTGGCAAAAACAACTCCCCTATTGTTCCCGCAAATAGCATTTAAGTCTGCAATCTTCAGTTTTTAGCCATCAGGCAGCTCTGATGAGTAAGCTGAAGATCTTCGACGTCGATGTCTGCTGCCCCGCTGAAACACACCTTCAGGGTTCTAGCAAAAAACTACATATGCTACTTCAGTCAGCCGATTCACGATGGGTATGTGACCTGTGCATTTATGCAGACTATCAGTTCAACATAATTTTCAAACCACAGTTGCGAATGATCTGAGCGCAAAACGCAAATAAAGCTCTGTTAGACTGGGTCCTTGTCAACAGCCGGGTTTGCACTGGCGGACTTGAAGATGTGGTTATGACAGCCACCAATGTCAGCCAAACTGCCCAACACTGCCCGTGTGTTAACGTATACAAGCCCACACAGGCTGTAACCTAAACGCAGTCAAATTTGAAGTTCATCGCCGAGCCACCAATCTTCTTTACACTGCAAAGCATACCGATATATCACCGCTGCTTGAAGACTCGAATGTTCGAGTGGGCACGCTACGTGTCGACAAGCGTCGTCTATGTGGCCGACACGTTTACGATGCACGTCGAACAGATAATGATAAATGCAAATTGAGGCGTTTTGCAGATAACAGTCTATTTCTAGAGGGTAACTGTATCCGACGCACGAGATGACGGTGCTCCACCAAGCGACCCCAAACGGTACAATCGAGTGTGGACACGGATGGACTACATAGTCCTCAGTCATCCATGACGTGTTTCGTTCTAAAACTTTAGGTTAACCTGTAGTGTACCTGTGGAATTCGAACGTACATCGATGTACTAAGTTCGGACTAAATTTCGGTGAGGTAGTCTCGTCGTCAAATGTAAATGGAAACAACTGAATCAACAGCCACAAGAGCTATGTAACTAATAAAATACTTTTGCCTCTAGCCTAGGATCTCCACAGCGGGTGATAACGAGGCACACGTTCGGCGAGTAACGCACAAACGTGCGCGGACTGCTGCTTACCTCAACAGTGACGTGGAATATCCTAGAAGAACGCTACTAAGAAGGTTGAAAATTAATAAAAGAAGTCTAAGCGAAGAACTAGAAATGGTATGGATGCAGGTACGCCATTGACTGCGACACACCGCCATCTCGGATAGCGTCTCTAACCAGCGGTTTGAGTGATCACGAGGACCCCATCCAGGCAGGCGACACCTACCCACTTTACTCAGTGGAGCAGTCAGGGTTCTCATATTTCGTGACCACGTTGTCGCTTGACCACCATGTGGTTTCACCCAACTGTTGGTGGTCTCAGTATATAATGCCCGGTACGGTAAACGCTCAGCTGGCATACGGAGTACGTGACCTAACCATCGCAGGCTGTGCAACGTGAGTAGTTGACCAATTGATCGCGCATCCCGAGCGTTCCGGAATACGCGCCGGCGAACTGCCGCATTGCTCACGCGATCAGTCCACTTAATGTGGGCTATTTGGCGGAGACAACGATGGTCAAATACAGCAAGCTTGTTGATATCTTCCTTGCGAACAGGCCACGTTTCCGAGAAACCATACTCGGTTTGCCAGACAAGAAAATAGTCGCAAACATTACGGCACTCATAACGAAACGTTAGGAAACGGTCTCTGTGCGGCCGACTGTGTGGCAATGGATAAAACCGTTGACCCCGGTTGGAAATCAGACAGGTTATGAGGTGAGCTCCGTGAGTTGACCTACCGGGGATCGTCGTGTATCCCGTCCAGGAGCATACACTTTCAAAGTTCGATTGACCCCGAGAGAGACGGATACTGTAGTTCTAAGCCCTTAAATTGAGCAGACAAAAATTGCCTTCTTTGGCGTGTTGGGAGTAGTTCGGTGATAACACCAAATTGGCAGTCGTACGGAGGCACATTGAAGTCCGGATGCAGCGAATGCTCATTTATAGATTTGAGCAGCCTCGCGTTATTCAGTCCACAGGTGAAGTTGTAAAGCACATGACAACGAACTTCTCATGGTATAAAAATTGAAAGCACAGCTTAATTCCATTAAGGAAGTTTAAAAAACGGCATATTTAAGGAAGTAAGATAGAAAAATTGTAAAAAAAAAACATCAGCTATGCGACGTTTCATTACACACTCTAGCTATACATAGGTGAATAAAATTCGAAGTTTTACACCATTGATGTCTCTCGTCATTTGAGATATTAAGCTTCATACAAGTTAAGTTGGTCGTACAAAGGTAGAAGAACATACAGGGAGTAAACGAAATTAACCAACATGTATCGGACTACAAAGTAAATCGGGAAAATTGTTGTCACTATCTTATCTGCGAACGCAACGTGAGACACATTTCCAGCATTAAACGCACAGGTACGTCAATACGACATGAAAAACAAACAAAAACGCATTTCAAGTGTCAACACGATCGGCAAATAGGTTATCTGCCTATCGGCGCATCAATGATCTGGTTGCAGATGGATATAGGGCACCGCGCTCGCTATCTAAACAATCAGACATGTGTGATGTACGGATTGAATATGTCATTTAACAGTGGCACAAACAATATCCTCCTGAGCTACAGGTTGATGGATGCTTCGATAGTTAAATACAGGACCATAAGAAATGGAATCATCGAGTGACCGTAACACACAAGTACGGACAAATATTGTATAGGTAGAGAATAACGGATTGTTAGTCAGCCGGCTTCGTACCTTCTGCTCCGAACTGGCATGTCTTCCCAGTCCGTAAGACCCGATCAAACCCTGCATTTGTTAGCTAGACTATAAGTCCTCGTTATTCCCACTCAAGTTTCGGTCCACAATCTCGGGAGCCTACCAATTACAGGAGTAGTTCATGCACTGAAATCGACAACTGGAATTAAGTCGGCTGACGAGTTTTTTGCAAGCTGACAGATATTCATTGAAATTTACTAGGATGTGCAGAAATGAAGTTCTGAGCACTGAAGATAGAAATACCGCTCCTTACATTCACCATACTGATGGCATACAGCGTGACAAACAAGAATAAGCGCAGTACAATGCACATAAGCGGTACCTAGATCCGGAACTGAGAACAGACTACTTCACTATTCTAACATTCTAAGACTTTATCCAACAAAATTATTTCATACTAAGGTGATCATAGTAGACATTTTCGATACTCGTCTTCACCTATAGTGTCCATTACTTCGACCAATGTCTTTCATCCCGTAGACCGATCTCTAATGTTTGAAATTATTCTCATGTACGAAATCTGTGGTCTGCAGAGCATTACATGACTCATGTCTCACCGCCGTACTAGTTCAATCGTGGAAAGACCCCACGATGTCCAACGACCGGAATGTATTCAAAATACCTTCGATGTGCAGCAACAGGAATAACCCACAAGTACCTAACAATGACTATTATATGGCATTCATATTAACAGACTAGAAAGGATAAACCGTCACAACGACGTAACTAGTGCTAGCCAACCAAGTGGTCGAATGAAATCTCAAATGTGAAAGAAGCCTCTACGTAAAGTCGAACAAGCTGGATGATTGAGTGTGCATCTAGCAATCCACACTAAGACAGTCTGTAGCCCTACTTTGTGAATATCGTGTTTATGAAATGCGTACTTCTGTAAGCAATAGTAGCGAAGGTGTCGATACAACATAGAAAGACTAACTAGTGACGCGATTAATCAAACAGAAAGGACAGGTGACACGCCAGTTGTGAGAAGGTGGAAAAACGACCGTTAGACAAACAAATCATGACAATTCAGACATACAGAACACTTTTAAATCAATACGAACGAGGGATAGGAAAATGGTTTGTCCTGCTGCCATCCGCAAGTGTGCACACACACACACACACACGAACAACACACGAACAAAATGAAGCCTCAACCACCTGCTCACATGCAGCACGTTTGAATGTAACATGCCTGTCATTCGGTTTCTCAGATGAAACCAGGTTAGTAAAATCAAAAAAATCCGATGATAGGTCACGGAATAAGAGGAGTAGTTAACGATCAGTATAGAAATGTTTTCACATAGTTCAATGCTGCCGTGATAATGTTGTATAATTGGTAGTTTCGTTGTGAGTAGTATACTACGCACAAGCGACATTCGGGAACAAAAAAGGGCAAGCCTCAAACGCCAGGAAGACGACGGACCAGAAGAGACTATTGGAATAGTGTGTACGCGCTATGGGAGAAGTGCCACCAGGGCGAATGACAACGTACTGCCACCCAATGTATGTGAATGCACGTCAGCCGTGCAAATGAGTGTACGCGTTTGTGGTCCCATGTTTAACATGACCTGTACGGGAGTTCGTGCAATAAACGAATTTGCAGGCCATGCGTCTTTGCGTTCACAACAAGAATACCGCAGTGCAATTCTACAGCAAAACGTCTTAACAGAATGCCTGTCAAAGTGAGAAAGAACTGTGTATCCCTTCGCAAGATGCACATATGCTGCGTCTACATAGCAGCATCTTCAGTAGAGAAAATTAAAATTTTCTACTTCGGTTTTGCGACCACTTCGTGAACAAAACTTCTGGACTGGCCGGAAACAGTGTTGGATAAAGGATAGCAAAGAAACTACAGACATAGACGCCGTCAATTAATATTAGTTGTAACTTGGACCTTGCAGAAAGTATAGACAAACATTAGCAAAGATGAGCATGATGAGGATATGACTTCTGCATCATTTAGAATAAACTGAAGCCTTTGCATTCACACAGACTTTCACCCAGCCCCCTTCGAAAAAAAGCACTGTTCGACATTTCGTTTTATTAGAGAGCTCGCCAGTGTAATGTACATCCTTATCAAGGCCAGGGTTTTTGAACCTACAAGCTAAGCTTCATAAGACAACCATGCTGACCACCGCACCACTTATCTCCTATTAAGCCCAACAGAAGTATCACGTTAAAACGCTCAATGAAATTCGCCTGTCAACACTGAACAGACTGTTCGATCACTTTGAGTGGAAACACAATAAATCTCCTGTTAACCCAAGTCGATGACATAGCCGTGAGGACCGTGTGCCAAGTCAAAATCATGGAAACTTAAATTCCTCAAATTTTAATAACTGACAAGTAGTAGGGGGGTCGGATCGGTACTAATGATGACTAATAAAACAACTTGGAAACAAGAGAATTATGAACTTTAAAGTGACTGAAAAGAACTGAATACAACGAGCGTGGAACGATCAATATTACTATGAGTTAGAACAAATTTCTCCAACGATAAAGTGAGCGGGTGTGTATAATTGTTGGAGAACAATGAAACCAGTGGATGAGTATATAAACATCGAAAAACAGAAGATTAGGTAATACGCAGTTAGAAAGAAATCTCAATGTAAGACAAAAGATGAATTTTGCAACTTAGTGAAAATCACCTCAACAATCAAAAGTGATCGTCAAATGTGAAACAATACCATGATCTTTTGGAAGAAAAACAGTGTCACCCTGAGAAGACAAGTAAAAGCATTATTGGAAAATATGAACAGAAGTGAGCTGCCTCGCACTCGTTACTCAACGATGGTAAATTGAAAAGGCCAGATAGGCTAGAACGGTAACGGCGGACTGGGGCTGTAGCAGATTGAACAAGTGATAAAGCAATTTTTCGAATAAACAGATGGCATTGTACGTTCTTCGACGAAACGTTGAGTGACGCACGTATAACCAACGACGCCAAAATATCAAAACCAAGTCAAGTCGCTGGAAACGTGGTACTATTGACATAAACAATATAATCAATTACAAGAAACAAACCTCAATTCGTTTGCGTTCGTGGGATAAGGTACAATGGTTGGCCGCAATAGGCCGTCAAGGGTCCAACAGGCACGACAAGCACAAGCACAGGCGACCGACAGGCAATGACGAACCGACGAAATGCGATCGGATCGGTCTAATGTGTGACTAAATAGCCGGCCATCGGACAGACCGATTAGTCGACGACAGTTTCACGGCGGCCCATAAGAAGGCCGTATTCACAAGGGGTGGGGAGGGTGAGACTGACAGACAACAATGGGTGTGTGGGCAGACGAGTGAGGTTCAATTATTGGGGGAGGCAAGATGAAGAAATTAGTACTTTCAGACGCGGGTTGTGAGAATAATAATAACAGGTGTCTAAGTTAGATGAGGTCACGAGGAAGAGTGCGACAGGGTCAATCGAGAGATATTTTTATAGAGTTCCGACGCCACA
>LOND01000211.1:175387-190042 GCA_014220965.1 Paragonimus kellicotti
CTCAACAGATTCACGTATTTCCCTGGTACTCCCTTGTGAGAACGTTACGAGCAACTGAACTGAAGGCAGCTTTCCGGTCCAGAAAGACAACGACAGTCTGCTGCCTATAAGAGTGCCGATGCTCCAAGATCCGTCCAAAGTAAAAATGTGATCAACGCACTCTCGACCGGATTGGAATCCTGTCTGTTCTTTACGTATCTGGCTTTCTCTGGGTTTAGTGAGCCGACGTAAAATGAGTAACTTGGAAGCAACAGATACCAAACTGATATCTCTGTGGTTGTTTACACAAAACTTCGCGCCCCGTTTTTGAAAACGGGAATTACTGGAGATAACCGCCCATCACGAAGTACTTCTTCAGTCTCCCAAATCGTCTGGAATTTTGTCAGTTCTGATATCAACCTCTCCCCGACATCCTTGAAAAGAGGAGATAGAAGGTCTGGTTCCAGGAGCCTTATTACGCTTCAATAACCTGAGCTCTAGGACCACCTGCTTCCGACGGATGGCCCTCTGGAACGCAATAGCTGGCCATTCGGGTCCCGTCGTCCACATGGTCTGGTTGATGAGACAAACTACAGGAGAGTCGATCTGATTCCTACGATTATTGCGCTTCGTAGCTTAAGCCTGATTCATGAGGAACTTATCAACAGATGGTAAGCTGTGTTTCATCCTGATCGTTACTGCACTGCCCATATCTTCAAGCGCCCAAATGTCTGAATTATTCATACGGAAGTCTGACGAACGTAATCATTTTATACAATAGGGTCCGTTGAATCAACTGAGACCTGCACTCTGGCATTATTCTTCGGGAAAGGATGTACCCGGGAAGTAAAACATCTAGAGAATGGATTACACACAGACTCCTAAAAGTGAACGACCAGCGAGCAATAACCAGAACGGAGGTCCGACCATTTATTGAGAGTAACAGCAAACCCATTTGACTCAGACCGACGCTACATAAATAACATCAGTGTTCAGTTTATGGGCATACGTCATCATCATAGACAGCAATACACCAGTAGTTCACACCGATATTTAACTGCCACACAATCAGGAAGGAAAAACACCCTATACAAGAAGAGAGAAAGAAAAGAGAAGGACAGGGGAAGGGGAGCTAACTACTAAAAATAGCTACGTCTATATTCAAACATACAACATTAAGGTGTCTACACCTTGCAAACAAACAACCGAGCTGTAAGTGAAAGTAAGGCGTCATCAGCAAGACAGCTTCCTTACGGCTTTCACTGCCCCGCATCATTAAGTGCACTCACTTCACAGACAACTCGGCCAAACAACGACATTCACGCCACTGAGCTCGATTAGCCGCCATCTCACCTAACGTCTCAAGCCACCGACTCTGAGTCGCGAGGGGCCCCAGCCCGGGAGACGAACCCGACCTACAGTAGCCAACCCCTTCGTGAACGATTTCATTTGTCTACGCCAGGTCATCATCTGTCCACCTCGCACTTGCGCCAGTCGGCCGCAGCGTCCGCAAACAGTGCTCGGTGTGGCAAACGACTAGCTGGCATCCTTAGTACATGACCCAACCATCTAAGTCTGTGCAAATGTAGCGACTGAACAAGAACTCGTTTGACAATCAGTGCCAAACACCCGCTTCCTAACCTCCTCGTTGCTTACTCGCTGGTGCCACCCGATACGAGCGATTGAACGCAGACATCGGTGGTCAAATACCTGAAGACGGTTCACGTCCTCTACTCTGAGCGGCCAGGTTTCGCTGCCGTAAAGTAATACAGCCCTCACTGTTGTTTGATATACGCGACCCTTAAGCTTTAGAGAAATACCTCTCTGTCGCCATAGGTGTCTTAGATTAGCGAACACCGCCCTAGCCTTGGGAAATACGCGCTTCTATTTCATTCCCTACACCTCCGACGCCACCGCTGATGCAGCTTCCCAGGTATACAAACCGGTCAACAATCTCCATGACTTCATTATCTAACATTAAATCTACGTGATCACAACAATCTTGCAGAAGCACTTTGCATTTTGAGGCTGCAAAGCGCATTCCGAAGTATTAGCAGAACGCGAAATAGCGTCCAGTGTTGTTTGTGCCGCTTGAAAGTTGTCAAACAGCAACACCTTATCGTCAGCATAATCAAGATCAGTCAGTCTTTCACCAGGTAGGAGGTCCACGCCGGCATCATTTGAGTGCCGCAGACAGTCCTCCATTATTTCGTCTATGACGAAATTGAACAAAAATGGTGAAAGGGGACAGCCTTGACGTACGCCGCTCCTGGTGCTGAAACTGTCAGATACTTCGCCGTAAACCCTAACCTGAGCTGAAGTATGGGAATAAAGCGCCGACAGTATGTTCACATACTTGGTCGGTACACCCCTGCGTTTAAGCGACTCTAAAAGTGTAGATCGATCCACCGAATCGAAACGCACCTTTATAGTCGAGGAATACGGCATACACCGACCTTCACCAAACAACGAGGACAGTATAAAGGCGTCCGAAAACATCCCACTTTAACTGCAGTTCATAAGAAAGGACTGGATTTGTCCATCAGGCATCATATATGACGTAACTGTATGTACAGCCAATTAACCCGGGTGGATAAGTCACCGGTAACCTTGCTATAGTCTTATGGAAGGTTTCGGGGCTGAAGTGCGAGAAACCACACGTCGGTTAACAAGTGCACGTATTCCGCCATCCAAGGTAATGGAAGTTTTGGGTACGTGCGGTCAGCAACCTCGAAATTAATTGATGATATTGAACGAAAGTATCACAAGGAGTAATGCAGTACTAAGGAAAACAGGCACGAGCAACCGGCTCTTAGATGACAATAACACCACGTCACGCCGTACCAGAGCCGTCGAATGCTCTGAAGTGAAACATGGAATTCCTTTCCGTCAATGGTTGGTGCGTTCACTCGAAAAATCTGTAACCACCTTGGTAGCAGGATATAAAAAGAGAAAGCTCGTACTTAACCTTGATAAAACCTGAAGGAACTTTGAAAACGCCATGTAATAGAGAGTGCTGTAGAAAATGTTGACGAAATGGTAAAAGCACGAAGTGGCAACATAGATAATTGAAACCGGCGTAAGTTTTCTTTAAAAGCACCAGAATGGTACGTTTACGTGCACGTTTTGGACCACTGTGCAGTACCATAATAAATAAAAAAATTTCATATATTCTATCAGAGTCAAATCACCCAAGAGGTTAACATTCAGTGTCGTCATAAGGATGACTTCAGTAAACTAAATAATTTGGAAAATCATGCCGAGACTGTGATAAATCAAACAAAAAGTAATCAGCATATGAGGCGAGAGAACAGTTTGAAAGATAGTTTAGTTTTATATCGCAGGAAGTGAACAAACTATGGGATAACGGAGGTTGTGTATTTTAACGTAAGGCAGTGTGGAGGGATAAGTAAGCAGCAAGCAGATGAGTTTGATACATGACGGGATAAATCAAGATTCGGGGATAGGAGGCCACGAAAAGAAACGTTTACATATTTACCAGAAGCATCTGTTCTTTGAAAATGAAATGATAAGAATATGGTGTTAATAACCGTAAGCAGAAAGGTTACAGACCTCGATTCTATTTACCAATCACATACAAAATCCGTAAACACAATACACAAAACGTATGTCTGATGTGGAAGCATTTAAACATACATAAACCTTACAATTAACGCCCAAAGATTTGACAGTGATTTCAATCGCTTCACGCAAAATATCAAACGCTTATTTATAACAAACAAAAATAATGTTGGACTATTTCAAATTATAAGTAATGAAATACCCCAATATGTTACCTCCACCACTGTTATGGAAGCTGAGTGACCGCCCAAGATAATCAAAATTTGTAAGGAGAAGACTAAGGATGCACAACATGGATGAAACGGTTCAACAGTCAACAAGGCAAGAGGAATATAACCAGGGTGTTGTGAATTTCAGCATCATATAGCTTGATCGTAACATTCCAGTTGATGTCTGCGTGAGACGACCGCCTTAACACATCATTGCTCTCTAATCTAATTTCCTCAACACCAAAAAAAAAACAATTAACACTGACAGGCTACACGGACTTCGCTTTTGTCCGACTGTTCATGGGTTCCCGATCTGCTGTAAGTAGAAATTCAAACCTCGTACTGACCCCTACTTAGAAACATTTGACCAACGATCTGCTACCTCCAGTTTCGTGTGGTTGCTTACTTCTAGCTTGCTCTAAATATCACCAAATTTGTAATTGGTCCACTTGGTCTGAAGAAGCTTCCGTGTCAGGAGTGAAACATTACCAATAAAACATCCTGTTGAATGCTCACAAGTTGGTTCGAAATTATGAATGTTCAAACAATCTCAAAATATTCCAACTAATAGCATGTCAGTTTTACCTCTTTCCTAAGTTTCACGCCATACCTTTGAGATGAATAGAGCCAGGACTTCTGACTTTGGCTTGGTAAAGTAATCTAGTGCCTGACAAACGTGTATTTAACATCCGGGCATGATGAATGAATACATAAAATATACTTAGGATAACAGTATGTATCATAAGGATGCCTTCAGTCCAGCGTTTTTTGGGTCTGTCTGAATTGGCTAAAATTGGTTCCCGAAATGATAACCAACTAGAAGAGCGGTGTGCTCACCTATGAGAGGCACGATGTGAGTGTAATTAAGTTGTTCAATAAAAAAACAAATGGCATCTTTTTTAGGTTCAGGCTTTTGAGTACCCTAGTTTATAGTGCATATACACATCGCATACATACAAATATATATGCACATATATACATTTAATTGAGAAAAACACCTTCAACGATAGAACGCATTGTCGTAAGTGAGCTCGCAGTTCACGAGAACGTCAGATTGTCTGACCACTCAAAACGAGTAAACATACTGCCCTTCGGCCATGAAAAAGACAAGTACAACGTTGAAGAGTGACGTGGTTTTCAGAGATCCACTGACTAGGACGCTCACAATAAAAAGTGATCGTTGTTTATGAAGGACGAAGGCAAGAAGCTGTGGCTTTTGAGTCCGTATATGGAGTAGTGATGATAACTTAACGCTGCTCGTGATCGGAAGAAGCAAACGCCTGCAGAATTCCGACAATAACAAACATTTTTAGTGCGACTATATTAGGCAAGTCATCGCATTGGAGGCAGAACGGCGTTAACGAAACTCATAAAGTCATAAAATAGCGCATCAGAGTTAATCAAAAACAACTTGGGATAAACTTGATTCAAACAAGAAGGCCCGGAAAACTTTAAAATGGCTCAAAAAGATTAACGGCCACACGCCGTTGTAACAGCGTGTCCTGATTCTATAATTGCACTTTAAAAAACGCGAAACAGCTTTTTCTGCTACTGATCACATCAGCAAGGTTGCAGCTAATGTACATTAGAATAATATACGCCATAAATGTGAATGATAAAGACACCTGCAGCGTTATCAACTGATATGGAGGATTCCAGCAAGAATACTTGGACTTCTCGTCACGCGATTGGTAACAGAATGTTGACGCTTTCGTACGTTACTCAAAATCCATCTACATAACGTCTTCGTAGAGGCGAAGAAACTTTGAGGCAACGTCAGTTTAACTGAAACCTCTAACTGCTCTCGAAAATGTGAGAATGGTGGAGAGAAAAGGAAAACCGGCACGAGGTAGAAATCATCCAAAAACGCTCGTGAAAGTGCAGAAGAAACGTAAAACGGCGCGAAACACCCCGTCTATT
The DNA here is from genome assembly GCA_014220965.1 of Paragonimus kellicotti. Taxonomy (NCBI): domain Eukaryota; kingdom Metazoa; phylum Platyhelminthes; class Trematoda; order Plagiorchiida; family Troglotrematidae; genus Paragonimus; species Paragonimus kellicotti. Next base: position 181,078 of record LOND01000211.1, read on the forward strand.
TTTCACATTTACAAGAGGTTTAGTGTCGTTTTGTCAGCGTGATGGAAAAGTCCACCAACTGCTATTGGGTAAAATGCAATGCGTGCAGGTTGGTGCGCGAACAGAGGTTCTCAGAGGGCAGACCGTATGGTTAATTTTAAATTTCAGAATAACGTTGTGGCTGACTGTCTATGAGTGACAATAGACCGTAGTTCCCAAATGATCGTCGACTTACAGGGTCTGTAGCTTCACTGTGGGTACGAGTGACTGAAAGACTCAAGCTTCAAATTTAGCAATTACTACCTGTGCACCTGCCTTTCCAAACTGACTGTCGAATCGCAAGGGAATTTATGTGCGCAGTTCAATCACACGAAGTCCTCGGGAGAAAACCTCGCACGATTATTTCATCACCAGCTTCAGCTTTTCTATTGAATAGCATCAAAAAGACGGTGGGTAGCGGGGTGATGCTGAAAAAACGCCGCCTTATTAATACCAGTCCCAACCTTTGGGCTACATCAATAAGTCAGTTGAAATGATTGCGTTATGACAGCCGAGGTGTAGACAGAATTAATGGGTACGAATGATTACCCTTTTAACTAATAATTAGATGCTTAATTGAGTGGAAACGCCACATCATCATCATCATCATAGACAGCAATACATCAGTGGTTCACACTGATGTTTAACTGCCATACAACCACGAAGGGAAAAAACAAACCCTGCATAAATCAATATGGATATGGTTTCGCGGTATTTCGATGATAACGACGCTGACTAGTAACGCTACGGCCTGAGGTTCGAGATGTATGTAACATCAGCATTCCCAGGTTTGGGCAAACTGACATCATTCAGCCCACATGTGGCGTGGAATTTAACAGGGCAGCAAACACTATGCGACGTGAACGCTGTAGACTTCATCTCTTTTTAACGGATCCATGGTTCAGCAAAAGAGGTTCTGCAAGCTAGGCGTAACCGAGCTGGTGAATTCGATGACGAGAGAGTACATTAAGTACAAAGGGGCTTGTTTCTAAAGACGTCATTAAAATGTTAGGCCATTCGTAATCTTATTATTAGGTGCCAGCAATGGAATTACAGAAATGACTGTCAAGGATAGACGGATGAACGTTTTCCGCTTCGACAAACTACGCCAGTCATGAGGTAGGAGCCGAGTACAAATAAGCTGTACCTCCAATTCTGCGAAAAATCCAGTTCCCCAGCCGTAACAAGTGATGCAGGTGTGGCAAACCGGTTCAAATCATGGAAATTTGATCGCTGATTTCTTTTTTCAAACCTTCGTCAACACAGGTCACCCAAGCGAGCTACATTACAAACCAGTTCCATCGCGTCACCATTCGGAGTGAGTATACGTCGACAAAAAAACAGGCATGGCATAAGGACAGCCTCACTTCGTGGTGAGGGGTAAACATCATTTGATGGACTTGACACTCTTCGCCGTCAACTCAAACAGCTTTCATGTGAGCCAAACAATAACTAACAGTATATCTAGTCAGCTAGAGAGAAGACGTATGTTGAGGGACGTTAACATTTCGATGTTACTCTCATCAGTCGCCAACGCAGAAACCAGCAAAATTTATACAAACTGCGTATAGCAACAAAAATTGAACGAACCAACCAGTTTTGGCCGTTCATGTGATAATGGTGAAAGCAGTTCGATAGCAAGGAAACTGACTGCATCAACAGCTTCTGTGTCCACAGAACTGGCTGATGTTGTCTGATTAGCACTACTACTAATCGCTAACAGTTTCGGGTTGCGATTATGTAACAATATCTTGAACGATTCGACAGGGTCAACTAGGTGACCGGTTGCTAAATATGTTTGGCGATCGATGAGGCCGGGTTCTTCGAGCTCTACCACCAGCAGTTCGTTGTTTGACATCATGGTTAATAACCATTTAGGAATGTGACCCGCCATGTGTACATCAACCAATTTTGACTTTATGGCACGTGAATGAAAACAAGACGAACTAAAAATGCACAACACCACGAACCCAAACAGCGCACATATTATGGAACTAATCTGCTTCAACCTCCTGTCACGAAACCGGATTTTAAGTTACCACTGAGTCCAGGTGAGCCTATGTCGAGTGACAGGTTTAAACCGAGTGGTCCACAATATCTTAACGGATCTAGATCAAGCCAAATGTGTTGTCACGGAGATGACCAGTATTCTGTTCTGGAATCTAAGATCGTAAACACTACAAGAAAATACCCAAACTTAAAACATTTTGGCTAATAAAACCAGAACAGCCAATTGCGAGCCACGTAGTCCCATCCAGCAAGTCACGCACAGCAGATAACACTACCTCAACCACACTCTGCAAGGTTTTCAAGTCGAATTGTTTCACTTTCATAAAATCTACTTGTCTTCAATTGTCAATAGATTTTGTTTAGAAGCGAACCTACCCACCAAAAAGGCCATGCTCAACAACGTCTACCCTCGTGCTTTTATAGTCGCCTGGATTGTGAGCTTTGAGAACGTTGTCAGTATGAACAGGAAGCAGAAACAGATAGTGTGTTCCAGCGAGTGGCCACAAAAACTTAATTTCAACTTTCGATTATAAAGATATATCAAGCTGCAACAAGGGAAATAGCAGAACGGCTTGTTTAGCATTCCACTCAATCTAGATGAGGAAAACGAAAACCGACAACGAGGCATCTCGACGGATAAGGCAACGTCCATTAAATAAAAGTACATTAGTATCGGTATTTCAGCCTCATTATAGATTAACAGCGGTCAAGTTTTTATTCTGGGCTAGAGGCGTTACTCGGTACGATCATGTCCAGGTTAGTCAGTCTACTCGCAATAAATTCACGTACGATCCCGGTAGAAATGAGACATAGTCCATTCTGCAGCAAAGCCGAAAAACACTTACTGACTCCCAGTGATATATGAAAGAAGCATAAGTGAAAGAGGAAGAAATTTCCACACCACGCTAGAACATATTTGCGAAGCGCTGATAACATTAAGCCGCTGTACGTAGAAAGTCACTGATTCACCACTATTAACGTTACTGTCAACAGCTTCCGTTGCCAAGGCGCTCATTATGATGACGTCGCACTATTATTACTGTAGTAGTTGACAAGGAGCCCGCGAAATATCGGTGAACAGATCACCTCAAGTCCTACAACTTAGATATTTATAAGAGACAAGTCTAGCAGACTACGAAGTTACACACATAAACAGTACACAGTATCAATTAGTCTTCACATAGTCCAAATTAATAAACGTCGAGAGAAATGAGTAAAAACTACTAAGAACACTCAAACTAGCAAATTTTACTACAGAATAACACCGTCGATGTCCAGCAAATGAAAGCTAAGACATCGACTGGGATTAGGTGATAAGCCAACTGTATGGAGAGAATTGAGAAATAATACACCGCCTCTGTTTCTCAATACCTCACTGTATTCATAGTTTTTCATTGAGTTCTTGTGAGCACAATCTACTAAATACGGTGGACGCCACATTGTGACTGGCCACCCAGAGTCTCAAAGGAACTGAAACATAAGCATGAAAAGTACATAGCCAATGAGACTGTTTTTTGATAAATGCACTAAATGTCAGTTTCGAAACAATCCGTAGGTTCATTACCTAAGAGCTTAAGCAGTAACTGGTGCAAAACAGCACATTTCGTCTTTAAAATATATGTAGACGGGTTTGGGAACGTGCGCCAGAAGCCAGACAAAATAAAGGACAATCAATAGGCAATTCACGATTCAGGTGGACTGTCAATACAGCAATCTAGGTTACTGGACTGACATTGGTAATGAGCAAAAACTCCGTGAAGTAAAAAAAAAAATAGCCAAACCGAATTAATCGCCGGACTGGCGATGGCCACTACCTATAGGTAGTAGTGTAGTGTCAACAGAAAATTAACATTATTGCTAGTTTTGACAGACAGATCACATGACTTCGACCATGACGAGTTTATGCCAAGTAAAACAAGATTAATCAACTGCCAAACGGAACCAACTAAGGGTTAAATGGAGAAAAGACCTGAAGACTTAATAGCATGGTCCATGACGAAGCACTGTGCCCAGTGAGTTAATTCGAAGACCATGTGTATCGCACAGACCGGCTAAGAATGAACTAAACCTTTAGTGCTTCACATTACACAATAGATGGCTGCTTGATATTCCAAAACGTATGCACAACTAATGAAAAATCAGTTTGACTTTTAGGAACAACAAGAAATCGTAACTAAACCCTGTGGAATGCAATACGTGACTTATCCAATGTAAATGACTTTTCCGATTGTTGTAGTCATTAAACACTCACTTCGTGTCAGTAGACTCATAAATGAACTGATGCTGCTTCGGCGATTCACTAAGCCTAAAACCTACGACCATGTGACTATAGCAAACTTCGCCGCCAGCGGCGGGGTGAGAGAAAACCCGCAACAATGCTTAGCAAACTAAGTCATACACCCAATTAACGGCGTGAGATTATATTACATGGTCCATAATAGGGTTTTTCTGAGCGTCCAGGGCGTTTACCCAAGGATCGTGCGTATTGCTCGGGACGATTAAAAGTGAATTACTACTTCACTCATTGCTGTCTGCAAAATTCCGTAAGGTGCTCTTTGGGAACACCAAATGTAGGCAGGATTACTAAGAAAACATTTCGCAGTTTCTCGAAAAACACATTCACAAGACAGATTCCTATTTGAATGTATCGATACACTCAAATATGTTATACCCTGAACAGGGTATAGTCCATAGTTTTGGCAATATAAAGGAAACATCAGATTGATGTAGGTAACACACTCAGTTGGTACCCGTTACAGTGTATCTGACCTCATGTGCCTTATATATTTTACTACGCCCATATGCCCCAAGCATGTAACTATAGCCAGCATCCACAACATGGTGGGAATGAGAAATCAACGACGTCGAATTACACCAAATTTCTTGGAGATCTTGGCACATTAAAAAAATGATGAGCCACTAAATTTAAATATCTGTGGATTGAAGACTACTATCAGTTATGTAACTTACTGCTCACGATGCGCTCAACAGTCGGGAGCTTCGGCTCAGTTTTCATCATAATTCCTAAAAATCCTAAGAAAAACGACCTCCCAGCTCCTTAACGACCTTGACTTTCATACATTAAAACAAACATCTGATCGTCGACGTGAGTTATTGAATGAGTAAAGACAAATTGAATCTTGAGGTTACTCGTTAAAATGCTTCAAAGAACCCTATAGTGTTCTACTTGTTTACAACGGATTTCGAGTAGCCGGATCGGGATGTCTATCTCACGTTCATGTTCCACAGGAAAAAGTTCTCTCAAGGATTGCACTCGTAGGCCATGATTCCCAGAGTTTTCGCGACTAAAACATTTCCCCAGACATTCCACTTTTTCGACTCGGTACTTAGCAAGGAAACTGAGATCATCAAAATCTGTCACTGACTTAATTTGTGCAGTAACCAGCGGTCGTGTGGCTTCTCTAAGGATCCCGGCTGCAACCATGTTTTCCCGCTTGTTTGTTCTGTACGCATGATTCTGTGTACGCCTGCTATAGGCCTGATATGAACTCAGTGCCACTTTCTTCAGTCGTGCAACTAATTGCACGCAATGAACGCTTGTCCTTCTCCCAGTGACTCATCTTTTTTCCCACTCTTCAAGGTCGCTAGCCCGAGCGTTGTTTAACGCACTCGAAGGTTCCACGCACTTTTCGCTTGGCGCGCTTTCGAGTGCCGCCGAGTGGGCGGTAGCCCACCTCGCGATTCTTTTCTTTCTTCTCTTGGTTGCTGCCGTTGGTCCCAGACTAGGCTAGAGCTAACTACTTATCATATTTCCAAACATTGCTGGAAATATACGGTTTGTTTCTAAACCTCACTGCGTTCTCTAGTTCGATGCCTGTTGGGATTACGTTTCGATTGCTCTTCAGGAAAGGCGTTTTAAATTGTTAGTGGACGAGGGTCTAGCGCATGCCCACTTGTCCACTACAATTGTTTTGTTTTTGACCAACCGATTGTTTGAATCCACGGTAACCTGGGTCGTTTTCGAAATTCATTTTTGTAATAGAGTGCTGTCGTGTTGTCGACGTCAGTTTACTACTCCATTCCGTGAATGCATGTGTATGTTCTACTTGATCTTCGGATCATATTTGTTTGTGCTATCACTCTAAAAGTCAATCGCCGGACCCTCTTCAGCAGAAGAACGCTGTTGCACGGCATCTCCACGTCGCACGAAGCCGGTTGACGAGTATGACGGATAATGGAGATGGCACATCTGGCCTGCCTGTCAGTATTGTCGCTGGTCAACTGGTTATGTACATGTTAGTAAATGTTGCATATTTATATATAAATGTACCAATGAATTGTATATATTAAAATGCGAAATATTGGACTGTTACTGACCGGTGTAAACTACCACTTCAGTGATCAGTTGTATCAGATTCTTCTGGGACAGAATTATACCACCGCTTTCAAATCCATTTTTGGGAATATCCCACTTTTCCCACTTCCAGGAGTGCCTCAAAAGCTACACGGAAGATGTGGGTTTCATTTACATTCGTTGGGGCTAGCCGGAAATCGGAAACAATAGTGTATGGCTTCTAGATATATTAACGCTACACAAAATATAAGTGACGCGACAGTAACTGAAGAGGTTTGCTATGTCCTTCGGTTTATCGTTGTCCGTTTCAAACTTTCGGCTCTCTTGACGCTTGCTGCAAGCCACGGGCAGTTGTCGTCGGGATCCAATGCACGGCGCACTAAGTCGTTGCCCCAGATACGGAGTTACCATTCGTGGAATGTAAAAAGGCTCTTCAGAATAGAGACCGGATTTTTATTACACGAAATATACAGAAAGGTCTCTTATAGCGCTAGAAATGGCATCGACACGTAAATCAGCTAGGGAGGCTAGAGACCGACCGTCGACAAGCGAGTAAACGGGAAGAGTTTGGTGCGGGTTCGCGCTACAGTCATGTGGCATGCAGACAAACAGTCAGACGGTATTCATCATGCGTGCTCTTTTGATTGTCCGGATACAATATGCGACTATCAATTTCGGAACTACTTTGCACATCATACCGCAGGCAGGCCAGTGAAAACGCCATGTTGTTACTAGGAAAAGTGCATCGCTCAGGCTCTTTCACTTTAAAGCACTATCACTTGCCCACTCGCTTGGTGTATGAGTCCTATCTAACAAACCAAAGGCTGACCGTGAGTGAACGACTGTTGGAACCATTTGAGTGTAATGCATCAGATGCTGAAATCAAGTTGTGTGTGGCAAATGTTTACGACGAGTATACTACCGGAGACCGCAATGTCTGCCGAGTTTGTGAAATAATGTCCGCCATTATGCGTCATGAAGTGTTCTGGAAATGCTGGCGCAAACTGATTCTAAGGATGTCGCGCGCAGTATCCAAGATAAACGCAACATATGTAAGCATCCGTTATTTGCACGCAGAAAGCAAATTCGGCCGCTTAGTTGCTCTCCCTATGTACTGATTGTGGATGTCACATACGGAACTAACAGGCACACATATGCCATGAGGCATTTTCTGATGCTTTAATGTTTGAAGTTATATCAGTAATAAACTACTGATGGCGTGAGCCATGGCCGACCTGTAATGCACGAGTGTTCGTTGTGAAAATCTCAAAATTTGTCCAGAGACGATGGATGAACACTTAACCTTGAAGATGTTTTTCATGGAAAAATGGCTGCGCATATAACGGCAGGTCGTGTGGTATTCGGCTGCAAAGAAATTTCTTGCCAACTTCATGCACATGACATTATCCGAAAACATACACACGGATAAAATTTGCTTACGATGTTCATTAAAAGACGGATTTCTTTCGCAGTGGACACGTTCAGTTGATTAGCTACATTGGACTATGAGCAACAGTGAGTTGTACGTGCGAACGTTCTACGTTGTAAGTTCAAGCGTGATTTTGATACCAACGGCCGAACTAATGGGAAATATATGAGATATTCGTCGTGCAGTTGGCTAACTGGGTGATTCATTAACAAAGCGATGCTGTTCACTTTGATAACCGCTCAAATAACCGAAGCGAGAACGCGAATAAATGGGCAAATGATTGAACGTGTTATGCAGGATATTCAGATGTAGCAGCTATAGGTATCCTAATATAGGACAACCATATGCGTCCTTTGCAATGCAGAATAACCAGATCCCAGGCAACAAAGTGAGACTGTTGTTTGTCCTTTTGCGGGAGGGGGAAAATAATCGAAAGTTTGCCCGAGAACTACACAAGTGGCACCTTGAAAATGATATCCATCGTCTTTCCATATATGTTTGTAGTGAATCGACCTTCGACGTCCCAAAATCCTAAACTCCCTGCGACGTGAGAGTTGCCTTACCAGTACCACCGTGCCTGTTCACATTATCTTGTGAATGTAAATTTACTACAAACCACTAACATCAAAGTTAGTGTGTTGGCGTAGGTATCGCAGTCTTAGTCGTGGCTGTATAATGAATCCGCTGGCTAGCGCAGCTTGAGCTGCAGTTCCAGTTAGCGCGCATTACTAGCCAGACTGCCAAGTTCACATACTTGGCTGCTGCGATGCCGATGTCGCTGGCACCCTTTGTCAGGGATTTAGTGATTAGGCCGAACGAGAGCAACCCTCACGACGCACTAAAAAGCGCATTCCCAGGGAGTGTCGTCGTATCAGAAGAAAAATGACTCAGCGTTTTGCAGCCAAGGTACCTCACTCCATCTCTGTTCCTTCGGCAGTTGAGTCAGGTGGGGCAAAATCACAGGATTGATGACAAACTCATGCGTTACCTTGGATTGCAGAGGTTGTCCGACTTTGTGCAGGCAATTATCTCTCGATTCATGTCTACCAGCTTTTTGGATGACTTGGAACGAGCCAGCACCTTCCCAGCAAAATGCATCAGATGGAGGCATATACAGGAAACATAACCGCCGATTCAACAACGCAAGTAAACGAACTTTGTCTAGAAATTGAAGCTCCTAAAGTTTCTCGATC
>LOND01000212.1:21462-32390 GCA_014220965.1 Paragonimus kellicotti
CGCTCCATATGAGAGACTGAAGAAATGCCTCATAACTGGTGTTTACTACTGGTCGTTCTCGTTTTCACAAAAGATGACAGCCGGAGGTTTTACATTTATATCCATCGGATCGCACACTGGTCTCGCGATGCAGTGGCTTCTGAAACACAGAGAACCACATAAGTGTAGAGCAGGCAGAGTTTCGGCCTATTCACGGTCTTATCAATCATTTCCACCTAGAGACAGACACTGAAGCATCGACATTCCTTTCCTTGGCCAACAGTCGACCTATTTTTGGATCCAGAAGCTGATTTTGACTCGGTTGGTAAACACCTTTCTGGGGCTCTCTTCGTCATAGAGACGTCATTGTAGTAAAGTCGTTGTATGCCCGTTCTGTTTGCAGAGTGTACATCTATGGACAGTTATCTCGAAAGTTCTCCACTTCAAGTGTGGCGTTCGACACAGATGTCCGCTCACCCCTTTCCTTTTCAACCATGTAATAAACGATATTCTGTAAGGACAACTCAGAGGTTAGGAGAATCTCAGTGTGCAGTTTCTATCAGTTAGTAAGCTGATTGATACTAAAAAATGTGGATGACATTGCTTTGCCGAGTTGTGCAGAGAAGGTACGGACCATACTGAACAAATCTAATAATATGGTTGGTCTGTATGGTGTACACATTCAAAGTGTACTGCCTCTGCAGAACGGGTTGGTTTTGATCTTATTTTTTTCATAGACAGGTCGCCCGAGACTATCAATCGTCATACCTACCTAGGTAATATCATCTTATCTGCTTGTAATATTGCTGACAGTCTATTTCCAAGGGTAGCTAAAACATGTGCAATCGTCAATCTTTGTCACTTTTCACGTCACACACCTCTATCCTTTGGTTAAGGACAGGGTTCACAATGCATGTGTGCACCCAATTTTGCGCTATGGACGGGAGGCGGCCCCTCAACATATAGCCCACCAGGCCGACCGTGCGATAGATGCATCTAGACCCTCGGTTTTTGGCCACTGTTACCCTCGCCAGTTAGTTTGTATAAAATGGGCTAACTGTGTGAGCAACACGACAGTCAGTCGGCGCGTTTGCGAACTGTTTAAGTTCGAGGTCGATAAGCGGGATGGTGGAAATACAGTTTGCTGTTCGGGCCGCATACTTCGTTTCCCGACGGAGCGTCTGCCACACTGTTTATTGTCTGGTCGTACCGCTGGTGGTTGAGAAAAGCCGCAAAACATCTGGAGATTACGTAGCAACTTCTTGCAAAATCCTTGACCGCCCCAGTGCACAAGGTTGTTAAGGATCGTCTGATCGGCTGGATGTTTGTGACTATCCAAGCCATTGCTTGATAACACTCTCGCACATCACAGTACGTTGCAGCCATTAACGAACCTGTATCCGTGGGGCTGCTGATGCTTTTTAATTTTTTTTCAACTAAGTTCCATTGTTTTCGTTCTCCATTTTCTGTTTTCCTCTGTACCGATTAAATGATGTGGTTGCTCTGTATGGACTTAAAAGATGAAAGATAAAAGTTGGCGTGGAAAATGAAATCTAAATTTGAACAGAAAAATTGTTACGAAGCAGTTAGTTTGGGGACAGTGACACAACGCGGACGCTGCCAACTGCGGTTCCCAGTGAGCGCGACTGCACGGTGTAGTGGACAAGTGTCCGGGCTATCCGGTTGGTATTTGTTTACAACCTGCGGTCTCGATTTTCCGGAGTGCGCTGCGCTGATGATGAAAACATATCTACTGCTGCGCTGGTGATCACTGATACCAGTTCCGTGCAATGTGTTGTCGTCTATCGCTATATCAAATGCACTTGACTACCTGGAGGTACCGAATTCTCTAAGGCGTTCATTCCTACGGTGTCACTATCTTCTTCTGTTCCCCGTTGTCATATGTTTATAATTGTATCCCTTCTTTCTTCAAACGTTACATCTGAAGAAACACTCCATTTTGTGCCCGAGGGATCAAGCTAATTCTGAATGACCGGCGCACTACAAGAGCTCCCAGTCACACTCCTCTGGTCATGTTACTCCGAATTTACAATGAGTGTAATGTGTTGTAAGTGAAATCACCTGTACTCAGGCGTTCATTGACTTAATGTGACAGCTTCGTCTGAACCCAATTGTTGCCTAACATCTACTGACCTGGCGTGGGCAGCTCTGTTAGCGCTGGTTTAACTCAGTCCAACTTAGTCCAGTAGGTTATCAAGATATGCAAGCTATACCGTCACATCAAACCCCATCATGTTTGTAACCTGTTAAACGCGCTTGGATATCAATCTGTATAGTCGTGTAGTATTTTATCAAGGCGGGCGCTTCTGGATGTTTATTTTCGCTTTACTATGCCAGTTCGTCATGGACGGGCGTCAGCGAGTTCAACGAGCAGTTATTACGCGGCCGAGAACGGAAGCGCGCGGTACGCAAAGGAACCATCGGTGCCATAGGTCGTGGTGACATGACTATATGGCGTTGCGATGTGTGCGGCCGTGAATGCGCTGGTCAACCTTAGATTAGTAGGTAGGCTCAGGTAGGTCATATCAGTATATCCATTTTATCTCTGTTAATGATTGCATCGACCAAGACCATGGTCGTTTGGCAACTAATCCGCTTCTCTTTTCAGAAACTTGGGTGTCTGCGGTCTTCTACCCATTCTTATCTTCAGCTTTGTTGGTGTATTGTATGATGAATGGTTTGCCTGTTCTTTTCGTAGTCCAATCTGAATTTTGTTTCTTATCTCATCCTCTCTAGAATGCACCAACATGCACACACTGAAATGCTTCTTGTATTACATTTTACATATCATTCTCCGCAATTTAGATCTTATCATTGCAGCTTCTGCTTATTTTCTGAGAGATAAGGATTTTATTTTCGCGCTAGCCAATCAATTGGCTATTCAGCATTGGCCGGTTGGAACAGCCAAGGCCTCACTACGACACAACCTTCGTGTTACACAGGATACGTGGTGTGTGAGTGGAACCGCAAGTGGTGTCAGTGCAAGCCACTTGCGGTGATGGTTAAGCGCAGGCGTCCTTTTGGCTTCGGTCACTGTGACAGGCTAATCCGAACTGGATGCCGCCAAACATCCCTGTTTGTCACCCTTAACACCCTTGCGCATATGTCGTTGAGGTGGCATTTGTTTTTCGCCGTCTGACTCCTGTTCATCAGGAACTTTTGAGTATTCAGTGATGCATAAGGTATTACGTTGATCACGATTAATCAAAAACCACACGTCATAGTTGATATACTATCTTATGTTTCATTGTGAAATTTCTCAGTTCAGCTTGTTATCATCACTGTTAAATATGCCTCAGCAAATGAGATCTGTTCTTGAATCCAAGTGCTAGTTCTATGATTTATTTTTCCTGATTCTTTCACGCCCGAATGACACACTTAAGAGTTACCTGTTCGGGTTTATCGACTGTGGCATGACGTTGAAACCAGATTGAGGTTGTTCGTAAACTTTGTCTAAAATGGATTCGACTTCATCATTGTTTTCATTTTTAAGCTTCATTATCCATTTTCAACTTCTTTTCTCCGTCACTTAAGACTGTGCGAATGTTCGTTCGTTTTCATTTATGCTCCAGAGTGGTTCTTTTGCACAGTACTTCCTCAATTTTTGTTTCACTTCAACCCGATTTCTACGTAGGTTGATAATCTTTTCCTCCCATACACTTGTTTTCATTCAGAATAAAATCCCTGTCTTTTGTCCTGGTCTTACTGACGGATCTATCGGGGATATTTTGTTTAGTCACACCTACCGATCTCCTGGTCTTCGTATAGACATAGTGGAGGATATCCGCCGCATCAACAGCATCGCTATTCATTCGCGTCATTCCGGTGTGATTATTCTTGGTGGGGGAATCATCAAACATCACACGCTGAATGCAAATCTGATGCGCAACGGTGCGGATTACTGCGTTCTGATCAACACAGGTCAAGAGTTTGACGGAAGCGATTCCGGCGCCCGTCCGGATGAAGCAATGAGTTGGGGAAAGTTGAAAAATGCGTCAGAACCAGTGAAGGTCCACGCTGACGCATCACTTATATTCCCGTTGCTCGTTGCACAGACGTTTGCAAAGCGCCATCATAGTATGACGACGACTGGTGCGTCAAACGGCATCGCGTGATCCCGTGTTGTTATTGGAATATCCAGCAATATATTAAAACTCATTTGAATACGTTTTTATTTTCTTGGTCATTAGCTGGGAGGGAGGGTCAATGTTAGAATAAATGCTCAGCGAATTAATTAAGTAAACGTTGAGTCCAAAGCTAATCGCCAAGTTACTCTAATTTAGATACACCCGAAATAATCGGTAGTTAAATAATCACTTCTGACGTTGACGTCGCGCTGTCTTGAGTGTCATGAATTCAAGACAGTTATATCAACACTGTGAGCACGTTAGTCGGCTATACTATTTAACTTAGTAGAAGAACAAAATGTGAAAGTGTACACAAGAACCTGAAGATAAGCATAAACTGTATCATTAATATCTAGAACTTAAAGTTCGTATGACAGAAATATTGTTTCGCAGTCGTTGTCAGTCTGTTTGTGTTGGCATTAGCTATTCAACGTAATGGCTGTTTGAATGGTCTATCAACAAGCTCTGAAGTTATTTGAGATGGAATCAGTTAGCGAAGGCTGTTGATCAGTGCATGTCACGCATTAAAAGAAAATGGATGGAATAGCTAATTTGTTATGTTGCGGAACTGTCCAATGTCTCATAGATGACGCATATTTTTATTTTCTGAGAACTTCGTTTCCAGTAGAATGCCTACTGAGCAACGACTAACTATCCTGTGATTCGAATTACGTTGGACTACCTGGGGAACGTTTGTCAAGTCATATCGAAGACCGGAGTAACAAAAAAGGATTAACATCTTCGCAAATCAACCTACGGCAGTTGGCTGTGTAGATTGTTTAATCTGCTATCTTTCGGCACCTACCTGGTAACTTCGTTAAGTACGGGCTGTGAAAACGAGTAATTCTGGGTGTTGTTTAACAGGCATCTCCGTTTGTGAATGGTATAGCGTACACATTCGGGAGCTAAAGGCAAGCCTCAACGCCAGGAAGACGACGGACCAGAAGCGACTATCGGAATAGTGTGTACGCACTATGGGGAAGTGCCACCAGGGCGAATGACAACGTACATGTCAGCCGTGCAAATGAGTGTACGCGTTCGTGGTCCTATGTTTAACATAACCTGTACGGGATTTCGTGCAATAAACAACTTCGCAGGCCAAGCGTCTTTTGCGGTCACAACAACTGGTGTCCGTGACGAACGTGAGGATGAAGATACCCTGGCCGCAGCCGTTCGAAGATGGAGACGTCCGGACGTTCCTGGAGGACTTCGAGGACGTGGCCGAAGTGGTCGGAGTCAAGACCGACCGTGGGAAGCTGGCTGCCCTGCGGACGCTGGTGAAGGGCAGGGCGAAGGCGGTGCTGGACGCAGCGCGAAGAGGCCCTGCGAAGATGGAGTGGGCCGCTGCGAAGGAGGCGCTGGTGGCTGCGTTTGACAGCCCGGTCGACCGTTAGGAGATCATGCGGCGGCCAGGCTTGGACAAGGAGCGGATCCATCCGTGTTCACTGCCACTCTGCAAGGTTTGCTGGACAGGGCTCTACCAGGATTGGATCAAGAACCACGACGGCAGTTGTTAACGGAGCAGTTTATTGAAGGTCTCCCGATGGCGGTTCGCGACCAAGTCCGTATTGCCCATGTCGCCCGGCGGATGGACCTCGATGAGCTTGCGAAGGTGACGCGGGAGTTGGGAGTAATGTCCGTGGCCTCAGTGGATGCGAACGACAATACGGACAAGAAGACACTGGAAGAAATGCAGAAAACAATGGAGCAGCGGATGTAGCTGCCTTGAGAACAGCATCACGGAAGAACGATCGACTAGGAAGCTGCTTCATCTGTGGTGAAAAAGGACATTGGAAGAAGGATTGCTCCAACCCGGCGGTTTAAGAGGTCTAAAAATAAAGTGTTTCATGATTGTTCCTTTTGTTGGGCGGGTCAACTAGTAATGGGAGCAATTGAGAGGGGGCCGTACATACAAAGGTTGAAGTTGACGGAGAGATAGAACAGTGCTTGGTCGATACAGGGGCGGCTATTTCGTTGATTGCTCGACATTCATGATGATCAGGACAGTTGGAGGTCATAGTCTACTGGTTGATGGTGTGAAAGAATGTGGGGTGCGTATCGGCAGCCATATCGTAAAGCATCGTTTCGTTGTGTCCCCAGAAACCAGGCAAACGATCCTTGGAGCCGATTTCCTCACTGCAACAGATGCCGTGATTGACTTGAAGCTCAAAAAGCTGTCAACCAGATATGGTTCCCTGACACTCACAGGACAGCAACAGAATAAAGTCAAGCCAAAGTACGCATGGCCCAAACCTCCATATGCACAACCCGTTGCTCCAGTCCACGGTCGAGAAATACGCGGAGGTATTTACGAACGACGATGATCCGTACGGATTCTGCAACTGGATTGCACATGAAATACCAACAATCGGAACATTTCGACCTCACGGACCCCGCAGGATACCGGTTCATCTTGAAGAGGAATTGAAAAGGCAAATACAGAACATGCTGAATGAGGATGTTATCGAAGAAGCCAACAGTCCCGTACAACTCGCCTGTTCTCCTGATGGTACTACAACACAAGGTGGATCGAGGTGAGATCAGGCCCTTGCCAGAGAAAATAATGACATTCAGAGAAGCCATGGTTCCGAACTCTAGACACACGGTGAAACAGTTTCTTGGTCAAGCAGGTTACAATTTTTTATTCGATTACGAACTCTTTCGGTAAGAAAAGCAATTTGAATGGAGCGTTCACGCATCTTCAACATGAAGTGAACCAGCAGCAGGTGCCAGTGACCACCGTGGCATTGGGGCAGTACTCAAGCAAAGGGAAGGAGTAATCGAATATGCCAGCAGAGTCCTGACCCCAACGGAGCAGAAATATTCGACCATTGAGAAGGAATGTTTGGCAATCGTCTGGGCACTGGACAAGTGGAGGCCGTACCTGTTGGGTCAACAGTTCCACGTGGAGACAGATCACAAACCTCTCGAGTGGATCAGGACTGCGAGGGACCCGAGAGGCAAATTAGCCCGATGGGCATTGCGTTTACAGGAATATGATTTCACGATCAATCATGTGCCTGGTTCGAGCAATTGCGTCGCTGATTTTCTTTCTCGACCGCAGATAGACGACGAACTCCCCAAAGTGACCTTTGGAGTCAACGGCTTAGTAATGGAGCAGGACCCACAAACACTAGTGCGTCTACAACGTCAGGACAAGGTCCTCCGGAAAGTGATTGAAGCTCTGGCAAGAGGCGTGAGGATCCCAACAAATACTAAGGATGAAGAGTTGAAAATAATCGCATCCCAATGGAGAAGAGTTGGCTTAAACAGTGCGGGCGTATTAACGTGGCAGCGTGGCGTTGGGCGCTCTTGCGTGGTAGTCATCCCGAGACAACTGAGGAGGAAACTGGTAGCAAACTGCCATGAAATGGCACACACCGGATGCACAAGGACATACAATCTGCTGCAACAAAGAGCATATTGGCCGAAGATGAAAGATGTGACAGCTTACGTGCTTGCATGCCAGCAGTGTCAGTTACTGAAAGGCGACAATCGGGGAGCCCAACAGCCCTTACAGCCAATACCAGTCTCCGAAATCGGTGAACTCTGGTCGATGGATCTTATGGGCCCATTTCCACTGAGTGCTCCGCGGTAACCAGTACGTTCTGGTCATGACAGAACACTACCCGTTGGATCGAAGCGACTGGCGTTCCCGGATCAAAAGCCATCTACGGTGAGAGACATGGTGAAGCTGTTAGGGTCGGGTAAACCTGACCCGAAGAACACGATTCTGTTGTCAGAAATCCGATATCTCAAGTCGTTACTGAGATATGCATCGGCGTGGGATTCAAATATTTCTTCGCGCGCTCACGCCGCCACAAGGTCAAGGATTTTCTATAAATACAGACCAGTTTCTCATGTAAATTCGCAAAGCGTCTGGTGGCTAAATACATTGCTTATCCGGAGTCTGCTTTGTCCGTGTTCTCATTGGTTCACAGTGTTGGGGCCAATCGGAAGGGGTTTCTAATCGCGTTATTCGTTCATCGTTGTTCGTGTCAGTTATTCGCGTTCGTGTTCAATAGGATTCAGTTATAACAGAAGCACATTGTAGCGAACCACGGTGTACCAAAGGCGATCTTGATGGATCAGAGACCATGCTTTGAAAGCGAGGAGTTTCGAACACGCATGCAACAACTGGGAATCAAGCGCATCCGAACGACACCATATCACCTGCAAACGAATGGGCTAACTGAACGTAACAACCGAACGATCAAGGAATGGTTATCAGCCAAAGGAGGCGACTGGGAGTCTGCGTTACCACTGGTGTTATTGGCCCACCGGGCGTCTGTGCAGGCGAGCACGAAGAAATCTCCATTTCAATTGATGTACGGTAGGAACCCCTAGTAACACCTTGAATTGGAATGTTTCGGGGATTTATCTCTCGAGTGCAGTTGCCCATCTGATTATCAATAATGTAAAACAACAGTAATGGGGCATAGGCTTAGTGAAAACCGCCATCATGCCATTCGTAGGAGTCTCGCGTGTCCCTACAAATATGGTCCATTCATATATCTACATTTTTTGCTATCCTGATGTGATTTATTTGCGTAGGTGAAAGTCTTCGATATCTCTTATTGATCGCCTTCCGATGCCGAATGTTGCAGGGGATCCACCATTTCACGAGGTCGCTTTTAAATTGTGATCGGTGTCAGTCACTGGTGCACAGTAACTCGTCAAGGTTCTATGGAGCATGCGCATTCACCAACTGTTGTCGACTACATCAAACGAGGATGTCGTTGATATAATTGTGTCGTTCAGTGTGAAAGCATCTTTTTCAATGTTTAAACGAGCAACCGTGTCTGCCTGGCGTTACAGCTTGTAGAGTGTATCTGTGATGCACGCCAACACCATTAGAAAATCCATACAAGCTGTCTAAGAAAAGGTGTGTTTTGCGATAGGTGACGTGCGTCGCGCATCTGTTTTTTTTCTCTCACGTCAATAGTGCTTGTTTGTAACAGACACGGATCGTGATTTCCTGGGCGTCGCGTGATTAAATCTAATTTCACCCACGCTTATTTTGAAATTGGAGTGGTTTATTGTCAGATGAGCGAGACTGTGATTTATAGAGCAGTGCCATCCAAGTTTTTGAAGTACTGACGTCCTATGATATATAAATGGCTGACAAGAACATTGCTATAGTTAAAATCGTCCGGGGTTGTCAAGAACAGTAGGTTAGGGATTTTTCGCTTACCGTTTCTGTGTGATCGAAATCATCGGAGTGTAACTGTCAATCGCTGTCTGCCAACCCTAACTATTATGGAATTAGTCACACTGATTTTCAGTCATTCATTCACCCGACATCTGTTCAGCAGACCTTGCATCTTAACTGTTTTAGGCACGCATTATGCTGCCGGACAAACCGATATCATGCGCTTCGCAGGCTAACGCGCGATCTGACAATCCCTGTCACACATGCAGTCTCCGTTGAGCGAATATCACCATCACTGACCCGACTAACAGCGGGCCTTTTTCTGTCACTAGTTACCAATGCCACACACGTTTGGCGACATCCATTTCAGATTAGCCTATCACAGTGACCGAAGCTAAATGACGACTGCATATACTGATCACAAGTGATGCAGCACGCACTCAGTGTAAACTCGAAAGTAGGAGGCGTGAGTGGAGAAACTGTTGTGGTCCAATCGGCTAGTTTTGGTTAGTCAAATGGTAGACTAGTATCTCTCAAAAACAAAAAGAAACAAGGCCTGCTGATAGTGGTCAATGCATGCTTACAGCGGTATTCGAATTTGTTTGACATGATACATCTGGAACAAACCATTATCGTGTGCCAATAGATACGTGCGTGTGCGCGCATTCGCTGTTGATCCTCACTTGCGTTAACCAACAAGCATGTGATGCCAATACCAGCCGGACACGAGCGATATCACGACGTGGACCCATCCACGAAGGGACCGTCGCCGTGACCATAGAACAACGTGACATTTACGAGGTAAGTATCTCGCGAGTGATGCGCGGGGCTGAGTGTAGCACAGATCATAGGTTGGTTAGAACCAAATTGTCTATTCATTTCTGCAATCCTGTCTGTTGTGGGTCATCCGGGCAACGGCAGAAACTGGGTGATAAGCGGTTTCTGGACTCAAATACGAGAGCGACTTTTCAACATACATTTGCTGTTCATGTGAAGGATGTTCCCTTATCTACTATCCCCGTGAGTACGTAACAATGCCTCAAGAAACGAACCACGGTAACAGCCATCTGGACGATCGATATCCAGCGCCAGAAACAGCGTGACTGATTCGACGACAGCAACGCAACCATCTCCAGCTTGATGCGAGGGGGAAATGTAGAATTTGTTATTTCCGCAACGGACTCGGACAATGAAGCCAGAAGAGCCACAGCTCGTAGTGTTCGCCCTCAATTAGCCGAACGGCTTTGCGGCACCAAGTACGACTTCGGGAGAAAACAAGATTAGCTATGCGGACCACCGACAAGATGAATGCTACGATTTGCTGGAAGGGATTTTTAGCCCATCCATCTAGTCCACTAAAGCACGGATTGACATGGACACTAGCTCTTCGTACACTCAACCGGAGGACATCATGACAGTCTGGCGCAAACACCGATGGACTATCAAACCATTCTGCTATCTGGAGCATTGGGTTCTCTTTATCCAGTTCATCAAGACGACAAAAAGACATACATTGCGAAATGCAAGCATTTCGTTTATTCTCATCTGTCGATTACATCAAACATTCGGTTATTTAGACTAAGCGCATGACAACAAAAAACGAAATGAACGAACGTTTGTTAATTTCATTATTTTGTCGCTTAACCTAA
>LOND01000212.1:40023-55713 GCA_014220965.1 Paragonimus kellicotti
GGATGCAGCAAATTCGAAATATTACGAAATTCCCCTTGGCAAGGGTGTGATTAGACAATAAATGGTCGTTCATTAGAGCACAAGGAAGACATATTGCGATATGTAAACATTTCATTTACTCTCATCAGTCGCAAACGTAAAACATACATCATATAGACACGCCTACAAGGACACCAATTATTATGTAATCACGACCATGGCAACCCGATAGGCTGCCTCAACCACTTTTGTAGTTGCTCGAACGTATCCGGCTGATCAGTTGCTCCAGTTCTCCGCAATCGCGAAAGTAGTTTGTCAAACTGTTCTGTCTCCCATGTTGTGTACCAGTTCACTTGCAGTTGCAGTGACGTTTACATAGGCAGAACAGATCGACAACTATCACAGCGAGTCGCCGAACACATCCCGAAGTGGTTGAAACAACAGATGATGCACCAGCCTCAACTTGGTGCACTGACGGCTCGAAATCCAACGTCATCGATTGCTAAACACATCATGACAACAGGTCACCAAGTTGACCCACTAAACTCATTCAAAATATTGTTGCGCGATCTAAACGCGAAGTTATTAGCTCACTACGTGGCGATGCTCATCCGAACTTACCAGCCGACGTTGTGCACAAAAGTGGTTGAGGCAACCTATCGGGTTGCCATGGTCGTGATTACATAATAATTGGTGTGCTTGTAGGCGTGTCTAGTTCCTGTTTGTCCTCCGTCAAAAGCATGCAAACCATAGTAAACAAGGTGATTGACCGGGCTGGTTTCTACGGACCTTCAACTTACAAGTTGTTGCTTCGGGACTAGGACATTCCTACTTGTACGTCCTTTATTGTAAGCAGTCTGTTTGTGACTACGGGCGGCTTCACAATGTTGGAAAGAACAATTCGTCAGCGTGCGGTATTGCTGATGAGATCAGAAGGGATAGCAATGACACGTGCTGCTGTTGTACCCCTGCATCATCAGTGATCTCGAACTACTGTCCGGTTTCTGTTGAAGCGGTGGATGTTGTAAACAATTAGGCGCATCTACGCGGCAAGACGATTTGACGTCAAAATCTAAAGCGACAAACCAGTACGACAGATTTCATTAATCTAAAAATAAGCTTACTAGAGCTCAACAAGAAAAAGTAACTGGATTGATAGTCCAAAGATGGAGCAGGTGCAAAATATTACGGAATTCCCCTCGGCAGGGAATGTGATTAGACAATAATTGGTAGGTCACAGGATTGTAATGTAGCTCGTATACACTGATCAGAGATATAGTGTTTGTTAATGTGTCAACATACAACAGGTTTTGCGTCTCCATTTCTCGGGTTTTATGGATGGACACATTGTTGCTGTTTGATCTATATTTCTAGATTACACAAGCGATACGTATGAGTGCTGGGGGAATCAGGAGATGTTTCAACCTCGTATGAACTGTATAAACACAGTAATTATGTTCTGTTATAACGACGTGATTGGAGGGTACGGTTGTGGCATCCCCCACCGGCGGTGTATTTGTATGATGTATATAACTAGCATGTTTTACGTTTGCGACTGATGAGAGTAAATGAAATGTTAACATATCGCAATATGTCTTCTTTCTGCTCTGATGAAGACCATTTATTGTCTAATCACATCCCTTGCCAAGGGGAATTCCGTAATATTTCGAATTTGCTGCATCCAGTTACTTTTTCTAGTTCAGCCCTTATACGCCGATTTTCAGATGAATAAAATCCGTCGTACGAACCATTCATTTCGGATTTTGACGTGAAATCTCTGTACTGCCCAGCTGAGCCTGGTCGTTTAAAACACACAAATCCGTCCGTTGATTTCCGATTTCTGTAAATCCGACGGCTGCTTTGATGGATCGGTGGAGCTGTTTAACCCCTGGATCAGTTAATGGATTTAAAACGTCGTAGTGAGCATGAGTGTATAAATGGGTCTGGAGATAAAAATGTTAACCGCAGTGTACGTCAGCCTACGTAGGGTTTGTTGTGTGGACGCCTACGAACTACTGATTCAAAATCGACGGATCAGTCAACTTCCGAATGTAGGCAGCCAAAAACTTGATAAATAGTACAGTATGTTGCTTTTACATCCACCATCACCCTGCTTAACAACCGCAGTCGAATAGTCATCAGCAAACCAACAGTTGGCATGCGAGGTTCTTTGAGCCAATCCGACCGAAACCGCGTGTTTGGAAAGACGTTGACAATTATGTGATGTGTGATTATGTGATGGTCTAGTTGGGGACGCGATAATTCAAACATTTGATGAAATATCTCAACAGAGCTGTAGGGTGTGGTCAAAGACAATAAAGGGTAGATCACAGTCAACGTTAGAGATCGAACAGGTCATCAATGAACGAAATTGGGCCAACGAGTGAGAAATAACAGGCGAAAATCTACGACAGACAACATCAGCCAGATGCTCAGAACTAGGCAGAAGTGTACATGACGTTTAGATGAAAACTTTGCTCTGTGAATGTACATGAGCGGCGCGGGAACGTGTGATTCAGACGGTAAGGATATTGCTCTACTTAACGACTTCGCTACACTTAGATGGCTAGAGAACAGACGGCCAACCGGAAGCCATGTTGCAGTAACAGGGAAGGAAATCAGTTGCAAATTCACAAACAACGCATTATCTTCAGCTTGAACGGATAAACAATAAAACAATTGGAAAGAGACCGCACAGAATAGGTACGTTTTGAACACCTGATCAAATCAAAACGACCTACAGAACAGCGGCGGCAAAAATCGACAAATCAATCACATGTGGAAAATACCCCAACCTCGCATCGGCAGAAACTTAAGTCAAAATTATTGATGCGAACGATCATTTGGACAAGAAAATCACTCACGCGGAGCATGATCAACTAGAGTGTAAATGAAAAAAGTGAGGGATTTCATATGTGGACATAGAGATGAAATGTGCCGCCGGAGCGAGAAGCGTGGCACAAAGTAAGAACCTACTCAGTACATGGTTTTATAGAATAGGATTGCAGGACAGAACGATAACGGCGGCACCACGTGATGAAAGGTGTGTGGGTTGCAGTTGGAAGAGCAGACGATCAAGATAAAGTAGGTGAATAATGCGAAGAGAGTGGATGCAAAACATAGGAGAAAGGCTCGTGTTCTTATTCACGAAGGGACAGTGAAGATGTGGGCTATCAGGGAGACTGAACACCTTGGTGCAGGTCGGAAGCACAGGTTAACAATAGTGGATTTATAAGGGAACGCCGCGGAATTAGGCTGCCCATATGGAATGCACACGAACCAACTGAACGCATTGCCGCCGAAAGTCCGAACGGATGCTGGTGCATCCAAAGCTGCCGAAATTGTTCACAAGAGAGTGCAGCATTTGTTAGTTTTCTTTGCCTGAAACGAAGAGGTATGTAAGGAATAGCTGATAGCACTGCGTGCTAACTTGTTCGGTGTGGAATTGCGAACCCAACAGGAGAAAAACTGTCTACCTCTGCGCAATACAGTACTAAAAGTGAACAAATAGAATGCAACAGAGAGATGAACTATCGGACCTACATTCAATTTAGAGTTCAAGTGTGTGAATAATTGATGAAATTAGTGGTTGCACAAATTTGCTGCATCATCTGCTAAGCTGTGTTGCTTGCAGCCGACAGCATCCGAATGTTGTTTCATTCAGATAAGTTGGGCACAGTCTGACAACTGTCATCGAGCAAGAGGTTCAGAATTCTACTCGAAGACCAGACCACGGATTACACAAGATATGACACGAGGTGTAGTCACAGTTCGAATCAAATGTTACATTGTGAATACGATAAGGAAATCAGCTTTATCCTCAACTTGCGTCCATTGATCCCCAAACCTTTTGGGTGGAGAAGGCAGGAGGTATATCGAAATTCTTAACAGTAGTTATGTAACACCCTCGTACGGCTACTACTCTTGGGAGGG
This sequence comes from Paragonimus kellicotti, assembly GCA_014220965.1. NCBI lineage: Eukaryota > Metazoa > Platyhelminthes > Trematoda > Plagiorchiida > Troglotrematidae > Paragonimus > Paragonimus kellicotti. The sequence goes on from LOND01000212.1 coordinate 43,936, forward strand.
GGATCACTGATACTACTCGCATTTTAAATGTTCACTGTATGGGTTAAAGATATCACCGTCCAAAATCACAAACCTTTTAACGAATACAAAAGTGGTCGTTGTAAAGAGTGCTTATTTCGTTTTTCGGTGAAGATTGTTAGAGCCCACCCTCTAGACCATTTCAAGACATACCAAAAAAGTCAATGAGGCACTAGGGGCCCATGCTAAAACAGTTTACTATTAGTGTTGCTTTACTTGATCACATACCTTGTGTAATGCGAGCGCAAACCATACGCCAAGCATCCGGGGAAATGGTTGAAAACATTTTAAAAATGCTGCGTACTTCTATAGACTCTAGTTAAGGCCAAGTACCTTACAGCACCATAACACAGCAAAGGACCCGGAAGTAAGGATGCTTACACCGTTAGGCGCAACGCCATAGAAAGCAGAAGTGAGATCCTATCCGGTTATCGCAGCTACACCACAAGCCCGTTTACACTGTCACCAAAAATGCGGTTTGCAGTTAGCCGAACACAGTGAGCCCATAGATCATCTTACACATCCGGTGCGTTGTGGCTGATGTGATCCAGCCGCAGATGCAGTAACCGTCTCTGAGATGGGCTGATCAATACCGCTGTTGGTTGCCAGGACGGAGGAAGTGATTGGATGAAGAGTTTGCTTGCACTTAGGGACGGGTAAAAGGTCCGGAAGAATGACGAATAACTTTGATCGATGACAAAATCTCAAGTACACGACGAAAATCAACTTTATTTGTTATGTCACTGGTAAAATCGCTGGTTATGCAGTGCTACGGCTTGATGAAGTAGTATAAAGAAGTGCAGCCCCGTGTGCTACAGATAGATTCCTAACGGCAACGGTTGGTGACAGATATGTGGTGTGCAAGAGAATTTAATGACCCGGCATAGTGCAATTAGTTTGAGTAATTCACTAAACTAACAATTGAAACTCCATGCTCAGGCAAACACGTCGAAAAATAATAAAATCCCTTGAATTGTGCTTCAAAGCACAGAAAAAACTGTGTGAGCGTAGCATTCCGTATTGTCGTAACATGGACTCCCACATCTATGGTGCAGTGAACATCATAAAACCGATGAATGGAAAGTTTAGATAGAGTGAATATATTGCCACTCATTATAAATCTTAAGGCTTTTCTTTTTATTGCGTGGAAATAAGATTTCTTTTTAAAAAAATGGCGGTAAGAAGATGATGGTCTGTAGTGAATAGATCGACATGACCGCACAAATGGTTCTGACGCTAGTCAGATTTTTGGTTTCACGTCTGATATATAACCAGTTGAAATGGTGACTCAAAGTACTAGGACGCCATCAGGTTGGCTAGTTGTATTGAATCAAAACATACCGTAGTGTAGAACATCTTCGACTGTAGACTGAGACCTTCTGACCGTTGGACTAAATCATCCAATTTTTCCCCTCTGGACAGCAGCGATTCCAGAGTATTGTGCTGAAGTAGTAAAAATAAAGAAATTAGTTAAGCACACACATTATCATTGATAAAAATACGCATTAGAAGTGGTTTCGTTTTCAAAAATTGCCCACCAATACGCATTTGACGAATAAATTTTCACTTGTGCGCAGTTTGGGCTTCGACATGGCAACGCACACAGTACGTGTGAAACAGATTATTGGACATAGATCAAATGACTTTGATTCGGGAAAGAACAGCTCACAACTTACCAGAATCACCTTGGTCTCATCAACCTCGTTATGCAATCGCATTAGGCTGTCTGCTTCTAAAGGGTTCTAAAAACAATTGTCAATAACGAAGGGGAAATCCACTTGATAACGCTGAAGATATTCGTCGATTTTTTTACACGTGGCCGATCTGCAAGAATAAACGTACATTCATTTAAAACCTCACCACGTCGGGAATTAAGAATCGAAAAAAAGATGAAAAACGAATATTGATTAATACTCTCAACCCCCACAGATAGGCTGTGAAATACTTGAAACAAGTGGGAGGTAGGTTACTATAAACAAGATGACACACCAACAAGTAACTGTTGGGGATCCGGAGTCGAGAAGACGATGGTCACGTTCGAGACTGATAAACAGAAAATATTCAATGAAACGAATACGTTAGCCCACAGTAATCAGGCGAGGCAAATTTCGTTATATCGTCCTGTAGAAGTTCTACAAGCCACCCAATCAACAACAACAGAATATTGGCATTGACGTTACTGATCCACAGAGATAGAGGCAAAAAGATATACAAGACATGAAGATGATCTTAGTGATTGTTTCTCACATAAGGTGCACAATCAACACGGTTCAAGCTGAGTCAATTTTTTCTCCTGTTCACCTTCGTTTCAAACTTGGTCCTCTTCCTCAGTGGCCAAAACTGACGTGACGGAAACGTGCGTTCCATTGTTAAGCAAAAATTTCCTATAAACCTCAACTAAAGTGACAGTAATAAAGTATCAACAAACAAAGAACAAGCACTAGGATAATTTCACGAATAAGCAGTAGTAGGCAAGTGGATCTCAAAGAAGTTTTAATAACACCAGTTCACGGTTCTGAAATTGATTCTATGACAATTTGCTACGCACATAAAACTATAATGTCTAATCGGTATTACCATGCAAGCCGGGTTCCGAATGTAAAACGATAACTTGCACGAAATGATCAGATCAACTGCGTAACCTTACAGTCAACGAGGATTGAATATCTTCATTCTCAAGGACACCGACTGATAATGTGACTGCAAACATTAAAGTATGCGCTAACGATGGCTACGCTTCACCTACGTAAATATTTAAGTAACTGCAAGTGAACCAGTCTATCACGTGAGAAACAAATCGACCAGAAGATTGGTTAGTAGTGTTACAGACAAGCATGCTTCTATATCTCTGACGTATCCGTAGTTCTGTGGTTAGGTGAGTGTGCGTCAATCACTAGCAGCCTTCTCGAAAGTTTGACTGACTCGCAGAACAAACCAACGTACTTAATGTTCTTAAACTGTTATTGTTCTAAGTTCGTCGGTTAGTTGAATAAGTATATGCACATGCTTTCAGATTGCTTGACAGTAATAACGATAGTGACGCAGACCAGCTCGAGCTAGAAGGTTCTAGAATGAAAATTATAAGGGAGTGTCCTTTGGTCCATTGACCAACATATTAAGAAGACAAAAGTTGTACGGTCACATACAAAAACAGACGACTGTATACGGACAGCACGTGAAAACAAAACTGTGATTTTATGTAACGTAGTTTGTGACGATCCATGATTGAAAATCCACCCAGTGATCAGACGAAACGAAGAAGCGTCAACAGAAACAAGAAGTATCGGGGCGCGAAACATGCCACTTAACTGACTACTAATTCGTTCAATGCCGTGTTATGTAATCTAAACCTGACGTTACTAACGTACATGGGAGAAGTGCCGATTGAAAAGCGTCGTCCGACTGACCGTATCCACGGGGTGTCGGTGTAATTTTTTAGACCGAAAGCGTTCCTTCCACCATCCTTTTTCAAATAGTCGGCCACATTCGTGAAAGACCCTTGTTTCGTTGCTACGTATTGGTTACGAATGACTGACCGCTACATATGTGACAATATCTGTCTTCTTACCGTATTGACTAACTGGATAAAGTAAAACAAAACACAACGACTACAAATGTAGATGCCAGCATGCCATTGGCATCACGCTTCCAGCCAACAACTCAGATGATCATGGGAGCCAGAATCGGACATGTGAAACCTCATACGGTAGAACGGAATGTCCGTGTTCAGTGGATGCATCATCGCGTAATTATCTCCTGGCTTTATGTAGCTGTTGGTAGTTGTGATGAATGATCACGTCAAGACAATGTGGTGAACAATGCCTGATTGTGTAAACGCTGGTATACGGGGTAAGTGAACCAAACAGTGCAGATTGTACACTTGCACACACGCCTTCGTCTACGCACACTTGGGGTTGCAGTGACCAAAGTAAATGCTTGATTTGTGAACCTCTTTATTGTCAGACTCCTGCGGAAAATACAACGATCTCGAATGCTTTTGTGTACCATTGCATACGCATGTCTCCTCCGTCTTCTCGTCTTCCTGATGTTGAAGACTGTTGTTAATTTCAGTGCGTGAGCCGATCGTTTCGACCTATGAAATAACTTAGTAGCGACGCTGTATTATACTGTCAACACTGGAGAATCAGAGTAAGAGGACCTTAGAAAATAGTACGTACACCAAAAAGAAAAGTAACAAGAAAAATGAACAACACTCACTCTTCCGCTAAGTTATTCCACGTGTGACAAGGGTACTGAACTGCAAAGTCTTCAGTGGCCTGTAATAAAAACAAATTCACTGAACAATTCAAACAAACACAAAGTTCACAACTGTGAACGGTGAAGAAAGCTCTCTTCAAAAACATTACATGACAGTAGATGTAACGACTGACTTTGGTGAACTCACAAGGATGAACTATCATCATAGTATGAGAAAGTTAGAACAAGAGAAACTTAAAGGCACTGGAGCGGTGAGATAAACAGATTTCTACAACTAACACAACTACGCGAAAAACTAAGCTACCAAGGTGTTACGCAAGTGCTGTCGAACAGCCCAGATTTCAACACACAGAAGGTCGGAACATGCAATTCGCCGAGCAGGTGTAAATAAACGTGCACGAAGAAAACACATTTAACCAACATTTGTAAGAACCGTGATTTTTCAGATTTCATTTATTTCCTGTTGCACGACATACATTATCACGTATGTACTAAGTACTGTGAAGTTGCAGAAGTTACACAACAGAATCATTCGGGGGTAATCAAGACTAAAACTCACAAACGTGTGGATGTTGCAACCACCCCAATCACTCATGAGCCATATCGAGTATCAGCACAGGAACCGATCCGTCAAGAAAAAACGGAGTAGGTAATTCACTAGAACAGTTTACATTCCATTCTGATAACCAGTAGTACAGTCCAAATAAAATTGTACCGAATGCTATTTCTAACCACGACGAGAATGCCGATTAAGTACAAAGAATTTCTCTGTTTCGGGACATACGTTTAGTGATAGCCCGCTTCACCGTAAACAACGAAGGTGTATCATTCATTCTATTATTGAAGGGTACAGACAGGTGTCACAAAATGATAGAAGCCAGCGCAGATGATTCGAAACTATGAGTGCGTTCCAATACTTCCACTTTATGGCGAGGTTAAATGATGAGCGTACTCTCCCACAGGTTCCCAAGACCTGGAAACTTTTCGAATAGCCGATTACCAGGAATTACGGACCTGGAGTTCATCTGAAGTATGTAGGAAGGACTCGGTAACTTGCCATACCACAGATTCTACTGGTTCTCCATGCTTCTAACAAACAGTCAATATTTCGACCAAGACCGACACATATTAACTGAGTTAGCGATTTAGTTGACATACAATTCGGAAAACTACTTGTTTCCTTAAAAACAGCAGTGGCAAATTGCTTACTCAAAAGAGATGTACAACATCGAAATGTTTCACACATTTATCGGATAGACAAATCCTTTGATCGACTGTCAGCTATTGATGATTGAAAAGTCATGATCGGAAAAGACTGGCGCCAACCAGATTTGAACACATTCTCCCCTTTCCGGATCAATATGAGTCAGCCAATGAAGTTTTGGACGCCAGTCATCAAAATACACCCTCTGTTTCTACATGGCAGAAAATAAGCCTTCACACGCGGATTGTCTTATGCTACATCAGACAAATCCTCCTTTGAAAACCTATATTCGCAGTTTCCTGTGGTCAGACAAACCTTACGTTGACTAAAATTGACAATATATATCATTTCGTTTTCATCTTGTAGCATGTCTTGCTTTTTCCCACATCTAGGCTAATATTAAACCAAAACAATGCAGCCGATTTTCATTGTTGACAACAAGTTTTTCCTCGGATAGTAACATCACTTTTCACATTCCATACCTCAGTCTATTTGTGACGGCTGCTGAATGTGTGATGAACCAAGCTCAAAATAATTATAGTAACAACCAGTGAAAACCAAATCATTTTCAGCTATTATCTGGAATTTGCCGAGACCGATTTTCACCATACTGGTTTTGACACATCACAAACTTCCATAAGCACCTCCGTTGCACTGATGACGGAAATCGTACGATACAACACCTGGTTTGTCCTACCATACCGTTCGATAAAGGTTCAAGCAAGTCGTTTCGATAAAATGTGTGACTAGTGAATACGACAGACTTTTGGTAGGTCACTTTGTCTCGATAGCTGAAATGAGCAGTTAGCACTGGGTTCGGTGCACACCTATCCTCTGACAAACCATTCGAAATAACAGATTTAAATAAAAACCACCGTATGATTTCCCATAGCAGTTAGTTTTAAGTCGTGCAAATGTATATTGCGACGTCTAACTGTCTGGCTGCACTGGCTAATTCAAACGTCTTTTGAGCATTCTGATGAGTGAGCCCTGAGAATTATGCTCGCAATCGGATTAAGACATTATAGCTTGAATCACTTTCTGAGGCAGAGGTGATGCCGAAAATGAGGGTTTGGTTGATACAGACGTACAGCATTCATGGACTGTACAGACGGTTGAACGTCGCACGAACACGTAGTCGTGACGTATATGGTGTCCAGCAGCTCCACAATTTAACAGAGAATGACACAGGAGCTCGTGTTAATAGGCAAGAGATTTGAACAATAGAAAAGGTTCGCGAACAACGATCGGTTGGAAATTCCTGCCTCCAGCTCATACGACCGTAAAATACGGGAATAAATAACCCTAAACCCGTCGACCGGGTGCACTTTGGAACATCCTTAGCGAATGAATGCCGGCGGCTGACTCAAAGAAGCGTGGAAGAAATGATGGGAAATCGGAACACTTGTGCCATGGACGAATAAACTCGTAAAAATTTGGTTTTCTACAAACGGCACAGACAATCGCAGCAAGAAATCGAAGAATATGCTGTGTGCGTATAACTATCGTCACCGTGCAAATTGTACAGTTGGACAGAGAACACCACTGCTCTCAGTCGAACCATTCAAGGACCAACCGCCGCTGTTATTATGACGTGTCCAACTGCTGAAAGACTCCGGTTTCCCTTTCGGTAATGGACTGACTATGAGTGCATTAATCAATGCCTCATAGATGTAGCGTAGGCTACGGAAAGAACACATTCGGGAAGAAAAGTAACCGCCAGATCAAAAGTATAATCAAAAATATGTCACCGAAGTTAAATTGCTGAAAAAACAAGGTTTGGGTGCCTAGGAACACAGCACCAAATCCAGCCATTCAATACGAGAGTATTTAAGTTTCATCATCGTCCATTCGAAAGTCGCTGATATCATTTCCAACTGATTGTTCGTGTGCTAGAAAGGTCGAGATCGCAGTGGAGTGTAAATTTTATGCATATACTTGAGCATGTGGAGGCGGTGCACATAAAACAGCCCACACAACACAAAAACAACTGGTAATTCGAAACATATTCAGTCGTGAACAGTAAATGATTTGCTGAATTTTATGTTGTACGCTACGCAGTGAATGAATAACGTTCGCATGATAGTGTCCAATCAAAACGCGAATTATATCGAACTACTTCTTTAGTAGGGCATACGGTGAATACAGATCAAAAAATAAAGTAGTTCTCAATCAGAAACATAGGCGGAAAAAACAGTAAATTTGTTAAACGATTTGCATTACGGTTAACTTCATCATATCGTTACTAGTGCATACTCAAAAAGATGAAGTGGCGACAGTTTATCCATGAAGTTCACCACCAATTCGAGCACATCCGGAGGGTTACGAACAGTTCCCAGTAGAAAACGCAAAATAGGATAATGTTTTCCTAATGATGTGCCACCCCAAAATGTATGTCCGTTACATCGGTTTCCACGATTCTGCACCATGTTGAAGGATGAATGGCATTCATCATAAGCCAAAATGATAGTAGCGGTCACGGACGTTGTACACATTAGTTGCGTAACCTGATTCTCGATCTGGATAAGTAGATAAGTGTTCCCTATTTTGAGACCATACCTAATCGTTACTGAACCTGAGTTGGTGGAACAAGACCAACGGAACGGACAGAAAGGCCGACTGTAGGATAGGACGTTCTAGCACCTGCAAAAATAAATGTGTCGACACTAGTAACAACAAAAAAGCTCGCCGTAACTCTGTGGTGTCGATGGTGTCTAGTAAACACAAGCTAGGACAGCATGAATGCACCTGGTCAACACGCGACACAGTAGGCCGTAGGACAACACACGTACTGTGGTGTAAAAACTGTAAGACATTTTTTATCCGACAGCTAGCAAAATGTCATAATGAAGTAGGAAAACGAATAACGTCATTTGAGAGAAAGCCTCGGAGCCTTCGCCCCTTTAGGAAAACCGACTTTTGTCAGTAAGTCATCTGGACAGGCTCCTAGCAGGTTTACACCAATTTTGTAGTTTCATAATCTATCTAGCGCCTTTCAGGTACAAAATGACGACTTATGTAAGGAATAAATCGCCATCAACCAACGTCACCACCGGGGTCTTAAACTACCTTTAGGTCATTTGACACTCAGGGGTTTCGTGATTTGCAGGAGGTGTGGTGTACACATGACCTGAAACAGCCTAAAAGCGCGGTGTTCACATAAACGCAAGCGAAACCTGGCTGTAAAACTTCGTAGTATGATATTTTTCCCTTAAAAAGCAACATAAGCAAAGTATAGTCAAAACCACACCGAAGTTTCACTGAAATTACGGAAGTGCTTTTCGTTATGAATGAAGAATCCGTAGAGAAGCATGAACAAACAGCTGGAACTCCAGGGCAACTGTAAAGCCGAATGACAGAAGAAGTCAAGTCTTTTAACCTGCACTCCACTCCAATCACTTGGAGTGGACCATCACAACGAATAGTATCAGTTGGGCCTGATAATCTAAGACTTACTCGGTAAAATTTTCAAGTGATGTTAACAATATTTTAGTAACAACGATGGCGGCCGCTATATTTAGATTGTCCAGGCAGGTAACAGCCAATGATCCACTCACATTTGAGAGACCGAACAGCAGGACGAATTGTAAGGCCACACAAAACAGCTAGTCAGGTTTACGATGCTACCGAAATAACTTTCACAACGTCAGTCTGTAGATCTGAAATGTGGCTGATGAACAACGAAACGGTTGAGTGTAATGACATTTTCAATTATGTTTGTGTACGATCACACACTTCCAGTAATATATGCGATTTTGATGGCGAAGATTTAAAAAAAATTTGCTCAATGAAATTCTGAAGATATGTGGACTTAGACGGCGGGGTGCTAGTTGGAAGACCAACTTGCATTATACCATGCCGTACACCGTTAGTCGGCCTTCGATCTCAACGGCATAAGATATCAACCGAGGACTCATGAAAGAGACTTGGTAATGGGAAACATTGAAATCAACCACTAATACGTCAGACGCTGTAAGTTGCGTTTGTCTACTTCAGGGGGAGCTCCTGGTCGAACTGACATTCAGACAAAGACAGCTGATCTAATTAAAGGTCGCGAATACCACCGTATTTTTTTGAAGGCAAAAATCAATAGCAGATCAGAATGATGAAATTCGCAAGGATGCTGGTTCATAGATAACGGTCTTCACAACGTGATACTCAATTGTTTCTTGTGGTTGCACGACACCTAATACCACAGACAGAATAACCCCATCAAATTGGACTAATTAGCTTGCTTGACGTGCTGAACGAAATACCATCTTCAGTGGCACATATACAGTAGCCGGCTTACTTTCTGTTTGACACTATCGGCCATGTCATGTACGAAATACAACAATCACGACCGCCAGATAACCTACACGGCACCAGTAACATAGAAAAGAATGACACTTTTGATCAGAGCTGAAAAGAAGTTTCCATGTCAGAGAAAATTTACTTATTCAAAATAAGATGCAAGTTCGAACTACATCAAATCAAACGAGTTATGGGAAAACCTGTCTGATATTAAAAACTCTTGAACGTTATTTCCGGATTATATCACATGCAAATTTGAGGTTTTGACGCACCAGTAACAAGCCGAAGAAATATTTCCCGGATAAGTAAACGACAGATTACGAATATGCACACACCAGCCTTCTGGGTAAATTTTTACAAATCTATAGTGTATTGTTTCAAACATCACTTTTCAAAACAACTGATCCTCGAGTTCTCTGAGTAGGATAATTCTGATCATCTTTTCCTCCCCCAGCCAGTAGGTGTAAAAACAAATTAGCTCACTGAATAGCATGGAAAACGAAATGCGTTGCTATACAGAATGTGCGCGTTTACGTTGAAAAGACTAGCCGAAGTGAATTTTCATACGTTCCGAGTAAATCTTTATGAATGTGACGTGAATGATACTAGTCTAATTTCCATAAGCAAACAGTATAAACTTTTTTCAGCCGTCTACTGTGAATGGAAATTACATATGTGGACAACCGCTTAAGCTGAGCATTTTTTTTGCATAGTTACGACACTAGACAGAAAATGAAATCTTCACAGCTAATTCGATTGCAGACAATTTTTCGATAACATGCACATGTCTGCAGCTGAAATACCCAATATGTTTTCCTTTATGCACAGTAACAACCGTACACTCTTAGGACGTTGCTGACAACCACGGAAAAACGAATAAATCAACATGGATGAGTTGTGCGATGCTGTTTCATCATGCACCTGCTAATAAGACAGCTCAGTTGGTTACAGAGTTTCTAACTAGGCTGTTGAATCAAACATCGAAATCGAATTTCAGACCGCTCGTATCTGGAGCATTACTGTGCAACACTACACAGATACCACATTCGACTGTTCAACGTGCCGCTGAGATGGCATTCCGTCTGTCAGCAGGACGCAGTAGGGTTAAAGATCACACAGCTACAGGGGAAAATAGTCTGACTTGTAAATATGTCGGATAAATTAACAAAATGGAAAGGTTTATTAATTAACGATTTCAAAAGGTCTATTGTAAATAAACAGACGGAGGTGAAATGAAAGGATGACAAACATGTAGAGCAACCTTGGGGGTGAAACATAAGTCATAATTAGGCAGCTGAGTAAGTACGATTTGAGACAGACAGGAACTTTCTATCTACATCAGCAACAAGGTGATCACCTTAGAAAGTCAAATTCAGACAAATTTACTTTCTGGAAGCAGTTCCAACAAGACTTTTGGTAACGTGTGATTCCCAATGAGTTTCCACGCGCGTTTCCGAATGGGCGTTGGCCAGTAGGGTGTTTCTTAGAAATTCTTTCTCCTTGCTGATAGTGTTATCACTACATATTTGGCTGGCCCCATGTAACAGAATTCAGACTAAGCCGCGCTTGTATGTCATCGATGAAAACAAAGGTACTTGTCAATCCATGTTGCCTTTCGGTATATACTGCGTTGTGTTATACTACGGGAGAGTCGCATGAGCAGAATGTCAAGGACAACGGACTTTCCTAAACCTCTTGTTCACAACAAACAGTCGAAGCTGGGTGGAAGGAGAAAAAAGACTACGAATTCAGTTGAAACAAAACTCATCAGAGGATGCTAATATATCGCCAACATAGGGTTTGTAGAGAGCACTACGGTTAACGGAATATGAAACGTGGTATTGTTCACGAACAAATTGGTGGTTTGGTAATGAACAACCCAATCCAGCTCGACAATCAATAATATTTTGTGTGATACGTTAAATGACAATTTTCGACCAGATAGAGTTGTGTTTTTGGTTGCGATATTGTTACATACCATACATAGAAGTCCCAGTAAGCAACGGTTCCTATGAAGCTAACTGAGTGGTGGTCCAGTTGGTGAC
>LOND01000212.1:74430-104718 GCA_014220965.1 Paragonimus kellicotti
ATGATGATGATGATGATGAGACAAATGAAATCGTTCACGAAGGAGTTGGTCACTGTAGGTCGGGTTCGTTTCCCGGGCTGGGGCCCTCGCGACTCACAGAGTCGGTGGCTTGAGACGTTAGGTGAGATGGCGGCTAATCGAGCTCAGTGGCGTGAATGCTGTCGTTGTTTGTCCGAGTTGTCTGTGAAGTGAGTGCACTTAATGATGCGGGCAGTGAAAGCCGTAAGGAAGCTGTCTTGCTGATGACGCCTTACTTTCACTTACAGCTCGGTTGTTTGTTTGCAAGGTGTAGGCGCCTTGATGTTGTATGTTTGAATATAGACGTAGCTATTTTTAGTAGTTAGGTCCACTTCCCCTCCCCTCCTCTATTTTCTTCTTTCTTCCTATATAAGTTTTTTTCTTCTGTTCTTCTTCGTGATGTGGCAGTTAGGCATCAGTGTGAACCACTGATGTATTGCTGTCTATGATGATGACGATGATAAAAACAATAACGTCACAGGCGATAGATGTTGATCAATCCCTGTATAATGTACCTCAGGGAAATGAGCCTAGCGATTGTAATATTAGCTGGAAGAACGGATTGTTGACAACGTACCAGCTGAGTTAAGTCACAGGCTGTCGCTGAGCAACGTGTTCATGATGTCGTGAGTGTAGTCCACTATGCACTTGCCGCCGAATGCAACGAGGTACTTCATCAGCAGGTTCATATGAATTGATTGTAGGCTTACAAATTTAAGTATGAAGTGGCTTTCCTCTAGTTTCAAATTAAAATCCCAATGTACCCAATGTATCCCGTAAGGAAGCAAATTGGAAAACCGTCGGCCAGGAGGCTGTATTGACTAGTTGAAAGCGCAATGACATGATTTCTAAAGACATCACGTGAGCTTCTTCTGTACGTTTCACAATGTGTCTCACATCTTCACCAAACCTTTCCAACTAAGTGAACCATCACATGGAAATTATATTTTGTAGGAAGGCTTCCATTGGGATATATACACCGTCTTGTGCATCCTCCATATCGATGATCGAACTACATTTACGATGTATTAGGCGAAATCTTAATTAGCTTAAGGCAATTGGTTGACCATATTTTGCCACACTATCAAGCGAACCAAGTGTCGGTGGCAGGGTACAGACATCAGGTGAATTAAATTTTGTAGATGATAATGGAGACGATGAATACTGGATCTCCAACCCGTTTGAACTCTGGTGTGGGAAATCCGTTACAAAACCTTGTGCAACCTCAGGATAAATGTCAAGCAAAAGTTATACTACAGGTGTTATACATTTTTCGCTTACCGCCGTGTTCTATGTACACAATCGCATCTCAGGAAGATAGATCTGAAACTTCCTCAGGAATTTATACACATGTGGGTGTCATTGTGTTCATCTGAAAAATTAGTAACCGGTGCAGATGGCTCAAGAGCTGATAGATGCAGTCAAACATCATAAACCCTCCATTCCATCACGACCTAGAATGGATTGAATTTGGTCACAATTTTGCTTCACAGTTTAGCATTCCCCGATGAGGTGTTTGCTTATTGCAGATGTGTATTCTATTTGCCTATGTATTGAAATTCTACCGTGTACCATTCCGTACGTTGTACTCAAGACGACAGCTGGCTGTTCTTAAGTTAAAAATTTCGTCGCGATTATCTAATTTACAGTGTGTGGATTGCCTAAATCATGTTGGCTTATTCTAATGTCAAACTTCCTGTTGACGTACAGTCTCATCCCCGAGCATTCTCGAGTTAAAGCAGGGGTTCCCAAAATAAATATGAAAAGTTCAACAATATACTGTAAGATGTATTGTGCACGGACGGTTCATTCGTATCTCATCTGTTAGTACAGTGAAATGAAGGAAACTAATATACAGCGAGCAGGTATGACAACAATGGTGAGGAATGTGGGTGTCAAGAGTGAGAACAAAATGGCCAAGAATCAGGAATAGGCTTCCAGGTGATGCGACACGGAACGGATGAGGAGAGTTATGGTGAGAGGTCAAGTGAAGTATTGAGAGAATATCAATAAATACTTTTAAACTTGACTTGAAACCTAAAACTGTTAGAGGGGCACACACTTAAAACGATTCACCATTTCACAGGCACGCATCTCATCGTCGGCAGCTATTCCTGGCATGTGTTTAGGTGACCAATTTGAAAGTTGTGAGAATGGATCAGGTTTGCCTTCTCAATCTGACAGTCACTAATGCGATAATGAACAACAACTCAAGGTGCTTTGCAAATGCAGTCTTCGAAATCAAAGTAAATTACCATATAAACTGAATAACGATGTTCTCGTCTTCCAGGTATACAGTTTACGCATTTGTACACCACACCTTCATACGAGCAACCTGGTGGCAATTCTATTCCGCTAGGTTTCTCAGCACTTGCAACTGTCCGCGACTTTTTATTGAAGAAGCCTGCGCAAGTTTCTTGTTGGAATTTGCGTAACACATTCAGAGGGCCCTCAAATTTCTCGTCACTTTCCTGGAATATCCTTCCCAGGTGCTCAAGTTGTTCATCATCATGCCAATTCAATGTAGGCAAATACAATAGACCACTTTAAACACCATAGGGCGCGAGATTAACTGAACTATGCTGTTTCCATATACAATTTGCACAATTTCATTGAAACTTGATGTAGCATTCACTTCGCTGGAGTTTATATTAGAAAAATTGCTCTTGGCTTCTTCACAATTTTCCTTCGGAACACATTTGCCATTGAGAAGGATGAGCTCATCTAGTGCTTTTACCCCTTGGTTACTGACTATGGTTTCAGACTATGATAGATCTGAATACTTCCCACATTCCCGAACGTCGCGGAAGTGGTATAAAAAATATTTCAAATCTTGTCGCATTTTTCAAGTTCGGTGACTGTTAGGGTCATATTTGAGGAACGGATGCGGGCCACTCACATTCCGCGTGTCCCCTAAAAACCAGTTACCCAAACCTGAAAAAACCTCGATGAGACCACTCGCTCACTTGATGTACTTCAGCTGGTATAGAACAGGATTATGTGATATATGCATTAAATTACTCAGTTCGTTGTACAACTGCTCGCTCAGCCAAAATCCATCCTTCACTTTGATCAATCACTTCCAGTGCAGATGAATCAGAATTAAATGCCGGAGGCAGGTTCCAGAAGTTGGTTGCTAACGGATGACAACCAACCACATCTCTATAGCCAGTACACGTTAACCACAGGACTACCAGCTGTAAATTAGCTTCACTTCACTCAAGCATTAAACACCTCACTCTTGTCGGGAAACGCAGGTTGTGTACTTACACAGATCACAAAGGATTATCCGGCAATCCTCAATCGTTGTTAATCATAAAACCCAAGCCATCTGAATCAAACTTTAGGGTACACTTAGAACAACAGATGTCGGAAAGGTACAATAAAATTGATTACACTTTCACTTTAATCCTGTCAGTGGTTTGCCCGGAACGCAATCGGTTTACATTTACATATACATATAATGTAAAGTGAGACTGAAACTGAGAGAACGCGCGTCGTACGTTTTTAAACAGCAGATAATCACTGTCTCCCTCCCTTGCGTTGCAAAGTCGACAGTATGCGCAGTCTCTTGTAGTACAGTTACGCATTCCTGATAAGCGGCTACTTGACGAATTCTCGTTCTTCCTTCTTACAGGTATACTACAATATGGCGACTCCGTCAAGATAAAATGTCAAGGAAACGGGCAGAAGGCGACCGCGCACTCAACTTCCTCTGGTAACATGAGCACAAGCCCGTTTACATAAGCCTTGGAGCACTGAGGACATTGTATTGCAAAGAGAGTTGTTTAAGGCCCGATGGAAACTGACAGTTTTATGCAGACCACTAACATGATAGAATTAACGTCATTCTGAAAATATGCTTCCTACAGGCCCATCCTAGATTGCTGTAGGAACGAATCAAAAACTAGCGTTTTTGGAAAGCAAAACAGTAGAGTTTGAAAGACCGACTGCTACTGAACCCAGCCTGGGCTAGAAACAATGGCGATAAACAGTTAGCAAACAATGTAAAATTACGTACTGTTCAGAAAAGTATGTATGTACGCGACCAACAACGCGTTGCACATCCAAACTGAATGGGTTGCGGTCTCGAACATTCAGGCATAGTAGTGAAATGCGAACATTGTGTAGGTGCCACTACATCAGCCCTAGTCAAGAAGACTGAAAGCAGGTTAGCTATGTTAGGCATAACACCAGATAAGTTCCCTTCAACGAGTTTTGTTCAGCTTTTCTTTACATTAGTAGGACCCTCGTTAGAAGCCACTATCAAGACATGGGCTTCATGCTTGAAAAAGTACACAACCTTCCTTGGGGCAGTCCGGTGGCAGGCCACTAAGGGCGAGTGACAAGAATGATTATAATCCCACTGGAGTGTGGACGACTGAGAACCGAGCTCACAATGACTTTCAAAACACTCAGGACATCAGATTATACGAAATTGTCCTTCCTCTATTCTTGCTGACACCGTAAGCTAACGGCGTCCTCAATACAAGCTAGTCGTTTCACGCAGCCGTCGCCAATGTGCACGGACAAAATTTCAGCGTTCACATACGTGCCATCTAGTGTGTTGCTATATGGGGTTGCGTCATCACAGTCGCTAGAATAGTTCAAGAAGCTGCTTGATAAATGCCTGTTGCCAGGTTAGCCTTCGTCCATCGATTATTCCTGGAATGAGACTACAACTTTACTGTCCCTCCAACGTGGTTACTATCTTACCTAACCTCAACATACACAAGCGTCATAGTATGCGCATTTGGTGAGGTTGCACTACCAATATATATTTTACATTATCATAATTGTGGATCGTCGTAGTAAGCAATCATACTACTATGTCTCCTACACACCAAACTGTTGTTCAATTCATTGTTATTCGACATCTACTAGGTGTTAGCAACAACCACATTGCCTCACATGCCCTCGTCAATTCACACAACTGAGAGGTAGGATAGACAACCAGACATCCTTCAGTAATGGACACCATCAAAGATTCACATCGCACAGTACCAGACTAAACCTCGTGGAGGAGAGGCAACCACTCCAGTATCATGGTTATGTACGCAAGAAACTAGTGAATGCGCACATAACAGAAGACACAACTATTTAAATTCTTGGAAAAATGACAACTCCAATTGCTACTACATGCATCCGAGTGACTTGCTATGTGTAAAAAAGGTGCATTTTTCCAATTCAGGAGAATACAAACTTTGTCTAACGCAAGTCAGTGGGATTTCGATGCCTAACTCGACAAAGCGTAACGTTACAATTAGCATACCCACTTGCCGTGACGGCAGCTCAAAGGCAGATATGAGACGGTGACGCCCGAACACGCACCTGAAAGCAGTGGTCTTATAAACTACCCAAATACGCATTTCTACTGATAGGAAGCTGCCTGTGGACATGTGGAACACATAACGCAGTTTTCTACGGACATCTGCCAGCTCCAAAACTGCAAACATTGTCGGTCGTATGTTATCACAAATGCACAGCGTTATTACGGTCACCAACTAGTTAGAAGAAGTACGCTATGTCGATGCACGCTAACACTCCCCCAAGATCAAATACATGTTGGCGGATGTGGGTGACTTTCGTCTTGGCAGTCATTGAACAATTGTTGATCCAGCTCAAGTCGTTACTCCTAAGTGCACCAATCGATTTGCATAGTGTTTGATCAAAGCTAATAACGACCGGAACTGTTGGGTGTGCGCGATGGACAGACGAAAGACTAATATATACATGACGGCATTCAGCATTTGGGTTCAACCTCACCGAGCAACTACCGGAACTAAGAAGGGGTGCCATCGACTTCAACTAAATAAGTCTGAATTCAGGCTACATGGAGTCAGCGGAAATAACTCAATCGTGCGATATTTCGTCAAGCCTGTTGAAAACGCAGGAATGTAACAGTGTGAACCGACAGCCCGCTGATTATGATTAGGCAAGGAATTACAGAGATAGCTGGGAAAGCGCCAGAGAAGGTTTCACAGTTGTAAGCGTACAAAGAACAAAGAGGCAGCCGATCAGAATCGGCCTACGACATGTCACTGGTTTAGGATGGAACATGGCAATCGTATTTTATCCACTAACATAACTGAAAACGAAACCGTGAAAATATTCATACTTGAATATTAACAAATTCAATTGTCCGGTATATGTGAACGCTTAAATTTCGAAGCCATGAAATTTCGACAGCCTTTAGACAGACATATACAAGTAGGGATGGTGCTAGTTAGGTTTAGAAAAGAGGTACATCAGGCATCCAATTCGTTAGAAACAAAGAAGAAGATAACAATAAGGACGTTTTGATTAGCTAACAAGGTACTGTCCAAAATGAATATTGTTCAGCAAAACCGCGAATGAAGAGGACTGTAATGCGCACCTACTTAGTTTCGTTCCACTAACCACAAGTAAAATTTGGACGCACGAAGGTGCCGGAAAAGAGATTCATAATCCATTTGCGCGCCATAAAGGCACTCACGTCCTACATTAGAGAGGAACACTTAAACATGAAACAAAAACAAGACCCCACAGTACCGAAAGCTCAGTATCAATGATTGACGTAAGTCGATTTCGACAGAAGTACAACAGTGTACTTGCGATGAATTACAAGCGAAGTGGAGAGAAGGGGTCAAAAATGGGCTAGCCTGGAACGGGTTTGTAGAACAGAAGAACAAAGTAGAGACAAACCAGTAGTTCGACTTTCACACAGAATGCGCTGGTAGCGGTGCGACTGGAACAGTTTCACTAGCCTTAGCCTCTCCTAATCGGCAGGTGCGCTTACAGAGAAGCAAGCTAGAATGGTTGTCGGAGGGACAAAAACGGACACAAAACAAAAATGAAATCAAAGTAATGATTAACAGACGCGGAAGTAAGATTGATACTTGTAGGAAATTTGGGCGGCGTAGGAAGTGGTGAAAATGGAAAATCACAGCCCAGAACAACTGGGTGCGCGTGCCACGGAACCCGAAAAAAAAGGCGTTTTTGAAATAACAAAATTTGCAATTATAAAAGTCTCAGAGACCAAAGTGAACGGTATAATCAATCAATTAGAGTAACAGTCCGTCAGAGGTTCTCGGTACAAAGAATGGGAAGAACGCAAACACGCATAGTTATCCAAAGAAATGCCAAACAAGGCGCATGGACGCTCGTAAGGAAAATAGCCTCGGTTATAGATGACAATCTAAATAGGACTGTCAAATTCAACTGATCCCATACACTGATTCACGCAAAAGTGAAATCACGGAAACAACAGTCAGGCCTGGAAAACGACAGTCGCAAGGACTAGACAGTCAGATCCGACTATATGAATCTCACAATTCATAGTCTAGACCCTTTTGACGGATGCCCGATCGTGTCCGGTCCAATGACCGCGCACAGGAAGGTAAACTGGATCGGCGCAAGGTCCACTGCTTTGAGAGCGTTTGCGTTTGTCGACCAGAATGTTCTGTCTAAGAGAAGTAGTCGGACAGATAGGTTGGAAAGAAATGTCAGATTCCGGGTCGAACGCATCATCACTCGGTTCGCTTGCTTTAGAGGTCTTTATGACGGGCCGTCCGGAAAGAATCGACTCCCAATGTAAGTCAGTCAGAGATTTTGGTCTGCGCAGCTTCTAAGCAAGGAAATGGAAGGAAAAAAATAAGAGACTAAGTAAAAGCATCATCGGTGGAAGTTATCAGAAAGCAGCGTTGAAAAAAAGTGCTTGAAAAAGAGAAACTCGAAATACAGACACGTCTTACGCAAAACAAAACGGTCACAAAAGAAAACACAGAGCGGGACCGACAGACAACCTGATTTCAACAGAAAAGAGGACCAATCGATCAAAGAAAAAATAATAAGTATTACCAAAAACTCACAACATGGTTTACTAACGTAACATCTTAGGACCGCATGTAATGTCGCATCTACCAATCTCAATGAAAAGTCGTTTGGCAAACTAGCCACTTAGCTTAAACTGCCAGTTCTGGGACTCCTCTCAGACAATTTCGACCACACCGGCGTAGTTTTGTACGTGATCAACTGAATAACTTTGTGAGTAGCCAGTCTCGGTTTGCAAGAAAACTATGACACAAACATGCATGCACATACAAGAGTATACACCTGGCGATGACCCAACGAGACTGTGCAACAAACCAGTACAGATTCGAAAATATCAAGATTAGCGCGCAGGTGATGTAAAGAAGCGCTTCTGATCTTCGCTCACGTTGGCACAGTCAACAGACCGATAATACAAAATTATGGTGAACCGCCGTGAGTGTACGCAGCTAGAAGGAAAGCAACAGTTAACAAGGCTGAGCTAAAGCGAATTAGCCACAAAAACGGCCCAACTTTTGTCCTTAACTCGACGTGCTTTTACATAGGGGACAAATATCCACCTACTTAGAACAAATAAAATTGATCCAACAACACAGCTGCATCCATCGTAGGTTTGACAGGATTGTCAAACAATGGTGGCTCGGTTCGTCAGTTGGAGATAATCAATTACGACTGTGTCTACTTATAGAGTCCCTTCGAACGAAGATCACTTCTATCATTTACTTAAACGTCTGCTACTCAAGTAGAACCATTCTCCTATAGAAGACACTTCCGAATAAAGACTGTGCGGTCTATGAACGTTAAATATGGTGATGGTTGTCAGCTGCTATGGTGACTACAATCCGAATACATTCATCGATACGTTGCACACAAGTGCTAAAACGTCACTTGTAGAAGTATAGAAAAAAAACATTACAGGTCGTTAAATATAGCGGGAGCAGTGTTACTGGATTCCATCACGTTGAACCACACAACTACACACAAGGGACAGCATGATCGAATAAACATTGGTAGACAAAGCTGGGCAGTGATTATGATATTCACAAACGTGACTGAAGCGCACTGTCCCGCCGAATAATACCGAGATTAGCTTCGCATCACCGAATACGAAATCGGACTTCAAACCTCTGAAAATCCAAATCATACGTACACCCAAGGAAATATACGAGAAATATTTTCTTACACATACAACGTGCATGGATGCTTCAAAAACTTGTTTGTCTGGTGACGGATTCTAGAAACGTAGCGATAAACACACATGTTCATTTTTTACACTTCATTATATGCATGCATTAATCCGTTAAATTACGTCCCAAACGTTGATCTGAGAGAACAATGCCACATACAGACATTAAACCTTGAACTTTTGATCTCACATATGTTTGATGGAGTACGTCCTGAGTGTAGCAAATTGTTCCGCAGCAGGTACAAATGGTTGACAACCGGGGAGGAACACAAAAAGCCAATTATCCATTGTAATGCTGCTGATCGCTGCACCGAGAAAACTCGTTTCTCTATTTGTATTTTCCACTTGACTCAACAACCTGACTTTCAGTCGATATGCTTCACTCACCCCCATTTCTAAAGAATCATCTACATGTAACTCAACGGTCAGACGTAGATCGATAAACTTACCAACGAAAGAGATTTGAACAATGCATCTGATATCTCTTCAACCAATGCGGTCTACCAACTGTGAGTCAGGTGCAAATAGCTCGTTCAATAAAAGTGAACTGTGAAAGGAGTCCGAAGAGGATATCGATGATTAAACCATCAACCTATGTGAAATGAATCCGAACAGCAAGGAAGCTAGCTAAGGCCTTCAATTAATGCATCCATATGCGGAGAATCTCCTTCCAAAATTAGGAGCATTCGAGAAGAAACCGACGCCACTTAAATTAAATGAAAAAGATGTATGGACCAGCGTGATTCTCTTGCAACGCAACAAAACGTAACAGCTCCCAATAAAGACCACCACTAAACCAAGATCACGTTTCCATTTCCTTGAGGGCGGTCTTTCTAGTTGGACGGATGTACCAGTTTCACGTCCACAATAAAAAAAGGAGTGGCTGCAAATGTGAGTATGGATCAATGTGAATCGAACAGCACACGCTACTGGCTAAGTCCAAGGTTCATAGAAAATGTTTTCGAACACATAAGACAGATCTGAACCGATTATTTATAATCCCATACAGAGCAACTTCTGCATATCGCCAATTCACAGTTACCATTTCTCCGACTTAGTATGGTATGGTGATCGACAATGACGTAGGAATTTGGTAATGTGGAAAGTAGACAAAACCACAATTTGGACGGTGAATCATCGAATCGATCGCGCTAAAACATTTGAAGCGTTAGGCACAGAAAAGAGGATAACAGTCGAAAACGCGGCAGCAGCTGACCACTGAAAATCACACTGTGCGAAATGAAGGGCTCCTAAGATAGTTGAGTAGGATACATCGTGGTTCACAAAGGATTGTCTAACACGAATGCAGGATTCCCACGAGGATAGTGGTGAACATATATGACTTGACGGCTGACAATAAACACAATGGAGTCAAATAATCACGCGTTAACCGAGGAAAACTGAATGCGGTTAGGTAGGCTGAAATTGAGAAGTCACCGATATCGCCTACCAGAGATGCCTTTCGATATGGAACAACAGTACAGTGAAAGACATGCGAACGGCTACTCAAACACCAGACCTCAGATGCAACATCTGTTACCTATGTAAACGTGTACCACAACAGACTACTCAATAAATAACACACGAACGATAGGCCTTCTATCTAAAAAGAGAGGGTAATTTGTTTTTACCCATAGTAAATAGAGAATGAATGTTTGAACTTAGATGACCACTTCAGATAAATTTTAAACGGGACGCTTTTTAATCTGAACAATAGGGTTGAACAACAAACTGAGGATACGATACATGCCATGTATGAAATACAAAACAGCTACCCTAGGACACAATAATATTAGTGACTGGCAGTCAACTACGCAACCGAATTCAATTCATGTGGATAATTTACGCAGACGCAACGGAAAATGCGTGACTATCCAAAATGACTCACCCCTGAGTTAAAGCGGCGTCGCCTTGACGACTTCCAACAAGGATCGGCGCCAGTTGTCCCTCCGACGGTAAACTCCACGTTAGCATGCTGCTGAGTAGGTGGACTTGATTGTAGCAGAGCAGTTTCGATGGGACAATCCGTCCGAACTGGAGATACCAGCTCATCCTCCGAATCGGAGGAAGCACCAGAAACGGTGCGTTTACGCACGTGACCGTCTGAGGTCTGGGCTGTCAAAGCTTCCCCATCATGGAACAACTCTCTAGGAAGAGCTTGTACGCTGGCTGATCGAATGATGGGAGGCCATGAGCCAGCCAGTCGATCAATCTCTTCCCGAATTCGTTCGTAATCCTTCATATGGATATGTCTAGTAGTGGAAAATAAAAGCGACATTCGAGACAGTGACGATTATGATGAACCGAATCGATAACTGCCTCTTTTGATTTTAGTTGCACGCCTCAGCCCTGAGACTTTTGTAGATTACTGATGAGTAGTAGACGATTTTAGTTGTCATATACATCGAACATCACTCACAATAAGGTCGCCGATGTCGCAACCCCATTTCGGCTGAAGTAGGGCTAGTGACAGAAAAAGTGCTTATAAGCGGCAAACCGTGTATTGGGTTTCGTAGCACTTGCTGTGCCCGGGCACCGATCTACTGTCGATGGTTTGAACCCGGACGAAGCATAGATTTCTCAGAATAGCGTCCCTCTAAAATTCACAAAACTACCGAACTACTTACGAGTAACACGCATTCTAGTCGAATTTTCACACAAATTAAAATTCACTTTCGAACGGTAGTAGTCGTGCGGTTATGCAGTGTTAAAATAATTTCAATTCCTACTTCTCAATGTATAAATTACGTGATGAACAGACTGCCGCATTGCGCCTCACCCAATCGTAAGGTCTACGCGTTGGAAGAGACGGAATGAGGAACACTAACAGTCTTAATGTTCACCGATTCAATCAACCAATCATTTTCAGCTATGAACCATTTCTACGAGTACAATGGCGCGGACTGCCGTTGTTCCGGCAATGGTTCACGAAGTGCCTTCGCAAAATCCCGTCATTCGTAACATCGTTTAAACAGTCGATAATCGATTAAAAGAAGAGTTTTGAGTTGGTATGGGCACCGTCATGCTCTGCATATCAAAGGGGTAAAATTTGTGTAGACTCTCAGAATATCGGCATCAGTGTCTCCGTCCGTGCCTACACACAGTTTTTCCGTTCTCCTACTTTCATACCTATTTATCAATCTGTCAGCAAGTGGACAACTGCCAGGATAAATGACAGAAAGAGCTACTGTAAACATGAGTAAAGTTCAAAGATGAATGATCCAACACTGGAGGTTATCATGTCCATGAATTGTGCATTCTACGATCGATGTGCATTTGCAAACGTTAACACATTTGATACAGTTCTGAATTTTCGTTTCATACCTTCTTTGTGTGACACAAGGGACGAGTAATCTGACCTCGCTTTTCCTCCATTTAAGCTCGTGCACAGATAATGTGAGCATATGTAGAGGCATAAACAGATTGCACCACAGTATTGGAGCACGGTGTAGCGGTTGGTGAAATTGTTCGCACTTGTATTCAGATGGGGGATGAACAACAAACTTTCTGATGAAAATCGCATGAAATCATTGGTGATAGCAAAACATCATCGGTCGATACAACAACTCTGTTGCTATATAGTACAAATGAAGCAGAAGGAGAACAAACAGGACCTAACGTAAGGGATTTGGGCCTGAACAATTATGATCAATGTGACTGTTCACACATTGTGAACAAGCAATCCAAACCAAACCGTGCAATATAGCAAGAGAGCAAACGAGCGTCTTAAGGGCAACGTTGTTCTACGGCGTTCACTGTTTCGCCCCAGATGTTTTTCACTAAGAAAACAGCGACAGGGGTACCACAGTCCCATTAACTGTAATCTCTCACAATGTTTGCAAACAGAGACCAAGAGGATCAAAAGGCCCTCAATTTGAAAAAACGAACAACGACATGCGGTTTTCAACCTACTGGGTCGCCAAATGACCACCGTGCATCTTACATCAATCGGGTGCATGACAAAATATGGGCTGGAACGTCTAAAACAAGAGGCAATCACGAAAACCTACACATTTTCAGGGTTCGTTAATGAACCTGATTGATCCTCGTGAGCAAAACTCTATTTCCTCACCTCCCACAACTTATCCGCAGATGCAGTTCAATGCGTGTGACTGAAAGTAAACATCGATGGTCGAAGATCCCAATAAGTTGGACAAAATCGGCTCTCAACAACCAAGTTTTAAATCAACCGAGTAAACCTGCTATGAGTGTGATCTGATAGGAAGACAAGTAAAAACATGATGAGATGACAGTTATGTACCAAACAGACACAGATCAACTGCAGGGGTGCTACAATACAGTTGCAGGCATGCACGTACAAAGATAAGTATGCACTTTCCGAAGATATCAGAAACAGACGGAAATGCTAACGGGAACCGGAATAAGTCCCTAGCAGGTGTTCGCAGAGATATGTAGGAAGTTGTGCAACATCATTTCAGATATAGACAAGCAACTTCAGCTTCCTCTAATCTGTAAATTTCCTCATTCCTATGAAGGATGACTAAAGAACGTCCACCCTTGTTTAACAGTCGCGATACAGTGGAGCAAATGAACGAGAGAGCAGTCTGGAGAAGAGCAGATGACTTCAGGGCTAGGATACGAGCTATTTTGAAACAATCAGAGCATAGGTACACATATACATTTCGACATACCTGGGGAATAGGGCCCGACGAATGTGTAACAGCCGGCGACGAAACGAGACTCCATCCACGATCAGCTCAAGAATGTAACAGGCCAAAAAGTTGGCCAAGACAACCCCGTGCAGAATGAGGATGAAGCGAATAGATGGGATACGCACCATCTGCGGGAAAAAGAAAATAATTGGCCGTTTAGAGTTTCACGTAACACCTAACAGGGTATGGAGATAGTAACTTCAATAATGGACTTACAAGCAGAAACACAATCAACGAAACGAACAAGCGGCCATAAGCAAACAGATGCCCGAAAAGAACGTAACGGAAGTAGTAAATTCCCAATACATGTTCACATATCTAGTGTTAGGATAATCTGCGATATGAAGAAAACGAGGAGAGGTTGAAAACGGAAATAGGAAACGTAGTGCATACAGCCGTGTCTGGATTAGCTAACTAGAGTAACTAGGAACAAACGGACGTTCGCGTCCACATACTACTGTATGTGACGTGCGCTGTTACACAAGAAGTTCCACCTGCACACAAGAGGGTACGTGACTGAAGGCTGAGTAGAGACCAAAAAGGGGCTTCACTTCTTCCAGCTACATTGAAGAGATTCCTCCGGAAATAGCCCGAAGCTCGCGCACGACAGTATATACCTACGCAAATACGAACCTCCTAAAATGGGTTAGCCAGTTATAAAAAAGAATGAACACGCATCCGTTATTAACCATGCCAGTGGAATCACACGCTCCCGACTATCCATGATCGCATATATCACAATAGACAGATACACACGTGAAGAGATCGTTAGATTTGAAAAGCGCAAAGCGAACAAGCACTGATTTGGCAAACCGAAAACAGATGCGGATTAGTAATATGAACTGTTGCGGTGCATACCCGTTTAGGGAAGATTCGTTTTTTTCCAGTTTGCACATTAACATATGACCCTCGTTCTGAGTAACCGGACATGGATGAAAATCTAACCAGCACCATTAGCAAAAATATTATCAGAGGGCAACAATGTCACACAAACATAGTAAAAGGAAGTGCTCTTAAGTTAGAAGTATAAAAACAGGGAAGGAACCAACAACTCCATGGGTTTAGAAGACGTTTGAAATGACCGGTTTCGAGCTAAAGCTTACGGGTCATGGAACCAACATACACTGTACAAAACAAGATAAACGGTTGAAAAGCATTCCGTTTACCCATTGACACTCCGTCTGCATTTAGTTCTGCAAATGAAAACAAGCTACTCAAAGGGCTGAGGAATTATGAAACTCACATCTGAGTCATGGTGAGTGAAGGAGTTACACAGAAGCGACAGCGGCATCGATTGCAAATTATATATCCCATTCGAAAAACAGGCAGATGTGTCATGAGTTTACTGAAAAGTTGTTAATGAAATTAACGGCACTTTAGCGATAACTTAACGCCAGATTAGGCGAGAATACTATATCGGTCACGAACAAGCTGCGAAAGAGTCACAAAGTCGACAGACAATAGTAACCGTCAGCGGAAACATAGAACAGTTTAGGATGCCTTTTCTGCGAACAGAGATGACTGAGCAAGGTGTACATAAAACGAAAAAAAACAGGATGAGGTCTGTGCGGTTTCACACTTAATAATCGTTAGCGCATATGAATCGTTGCAGACCGAAATGCCGAGGTTGAGAATTTGATTCGGTAACCACGCCCTCGTTGTCAACCGCGGACAGATCAGAGTCCAAAACATAGACTAGAATTTGATTTACAGGCTCCATTTCTCCGAAATAAGGGGGAGGGAACGTACGTATGACTGATGCGACTTCAAATGAAAACTATTGGCCAGTTGAGAATGAGTACTGTTACAGTAATACTTACTCACAGTTTTGGCAACTGGACAAACCTTTCAAGTGTCACTCTTATTAGAGCTATGCGTCCAGAAAAAAAATGTCCAGTCCCAATGGTTGTTGACCGGTTTGTATACCTGGGAAGCTGCATCAGCGGTGGCGTCGGAGGTGTAGGGAATGAAATAGAAGCGCGTATTTCCAAGGCTAGGGCGGTGTTCGCTAATCTGAGACACCTATGGCGACAGAGAGGTATTTCTCTGAAGCTTAAGGGTCGCGTATATCAGACAACAGTGAGGGCTGTATTACTTTACGGCAGCGAAACCTGGCCGCTCAGGGTAGAGGACGTGAACCGTCTTCAGGTATTTGACCACCGATGTCTGCGTTCAATCGCTCGTATCGGGTGGCACCAGCGAGTAAGCAACGAGGAGGTTAGGAAGCGGGTGTTTGGCACTGATTGTCAAACGAGTTCTTTGTTCAGTCGCTACATTTGCACAGACTTAGATGGTTAGGTCATGTACTAAGGATGCCAGCTAGTCGTTTGCCACACCGAGCACTCTGCCGACGCTGCGGCCGACTGGCGCAAGGTGCGAGGTGGACAGATGATGACCTGGCGTAGACAAATGAAATCGTTCACGAAGGGGTTGGTCACTGTAGGTCGGGTTCGTCTCCCGGGCTGGGGCCCTCGCGACTCACAGAGTCGGTGGCTTGAGACGTTAGGTGAGATGGCGGCTAATCGAGCTCAGTGGCGTGAATGTGTCGTTGTTTGGCCGAGTTGTCTGTGAAGTGAGTGCACTTAATGATGCGGGGCAGTGAAAGCCGTAAGGAAGCTGTCTTGCTGATGACGCCTTACTTTCACTTACAGCTCGGTTGTTTGTTTGCAAGGTGTAGGCGCCTTGATGTTGTATGTTTGAATATAGACGTAGCTATTTTTAGTAGTTAGGTCCACTTCCCTCCCCTCCTCTGTTTTCTTCTTTCTTCCTATATAAGTTTTTTTCTTTCTTCTTCGTGGTTGTGTGGCAGTTAAGCATCAGTGTGAACCACTGATGTATTGCTGTCTATGATGATGATGATGATGATGATCAACGCAGCCGAAATGCGTGTAAGATAAATGGACTTAGAAATTGTAAAGAAGAACGTCTTGCGGCTATTGAGGAAATTTTTCTGAAAATAATGTATCAGAAGAGCAAGACAAACTGTGTCAATTTGGCTTCGAGGGGAAAAAATATCAAAATGCAGCAGACCTGATGTGGACACCATAACCAGTCAACTGTAAGGCATGGAGGTGATCATACGGTTCAGTGAACCGTTGATAACATCTACTGAAACGTTTACTGGCCACTATCTGCAGGGAGGAACGCAACAACTATATCGCGCATTTGTAGGTTGCCAAAATCGCAACAGTTGGTTCGAGTGTAATAGGCATTACGCCCACTCAATGAGACATACGACAGCAGATTAAAACACAATGAATGACGACATTCAACGTGGTCATGATGAACCTATGCTCGTTTCATGCACACGAGGGACAAAGTCCTATCCTCGGTATCAATACTGGTGAGTTCCAATGAGGGAGTGAAATTCGTTGCAACTACCTCTGTCACTGACTGATACAGATGATCGATACGGGTGAGCTAACTTTTCGCTGATTACCATAAGCATGATGGAAACTAGGTATGAACTATAATAAACACCAAGACCAATACGCGATACTCTCTGTTCAACGATTTAGTGAGACTTCTTCAGACAACCATTGAAAGTGGCTCTCACCCGAAGTGATAGCCACACCTTTGCAACCGTCGGGTTGATCGAACGCTTCTTCGGCCAATCGCTTCGTGCTCACAACCCAAATAACAGAGAGTGCAGACGCAAAAACAAAGAAAACTGTTCGTTCAACAAATTCTAAATCCCCATAACTTACTGCCAACAAGTTGAGGATTGGGTCGGCTGGATATGTGGTCACGTAGAGAGTGAGCCCAATGCATCCAATCAAATTACAAATGAAGAAATCTGAAACGTCAAGTAGAACAAAGCCAGTCAGAAAGACGATCGGATATTGAAGAGGATATAGCCGGTTACACCACAATTGCAAAGCGTCGAGAAAGGAATGCAAAATTACCAAATGAACCACACAGAATTTAATGACATAAAAATTCGTTGGATAAAATAGGCATATAGGATTCACGCAAATCAAAGCAAGGACGGTTAGAATACAAAAACTGGTCGGTGCTCTTATTTCGCATTGGCTCGTCAGTACAAAACGATCAGTAGTGCAAAGCATTACATTCCATTCACTTTACAAAAGTGAGCTGATGTGAATGACACTCATAAGAGATAACGCGATGAAGTCACGAGCAGTCTAAGGTCCCAGAAGAATATCCATGCCAATACAGTATATACTTACGACCTGTTTGTTAACTTGCAATGCGTTTCCCGGCTTGCTTATTTCTGGCGACTGTTTACCGTGCCCTCTATACAAATAACCCTTCCGGAGTTCTGCCTATATCGCACAAAATATAGATATTCTCTATGGATACCGCTCAGGTAGATTGGTCTTTTTGTCACAACGTTTGATCCATGAGTGACTAGAATAGTCAGGAGAGGAAGAGAAGCAGTTAACTCGTCATCTTGCGTTACCTATCAGTTGAGTTGAATTTGTCTTAGATCCACAAATCACTCGTTGACGCCGCCTATGAACTTTAAAGTGATCAGATATAACGAACGCCAAGCTTGTGTAACATCAATTTAGACGTGTTATCATATGACTTACGCCATCTCTGGAGACTACACATGGCAATTTCATTCACTTATAAAAAAACGAGTTCAGCGGTAGAACGCGCGAAGTGGGCGCAAGAAATGCCATACACATCGCAGTTTCCAAGTAACCATTGGGCAACGGAGACAAGGAAACGTATAACATCAAAAGTTCCCAAAGTTACATAAGTATGCGAGGTGCACTACACGAAAACATTGTTGGCCGTCTCAAATGTTAACAGCCGATCAACGTTTATTGTATTACACTGTTCATATGAACGTTTTGGCCGCAGCGCTATCCGCCACATGGGAAGAACAAACCGACAATCAGCCGACCAGTCTAATAAATATGTATCTAAGCAGGCTGTGAAAACAAAAACAAAAAATCAAGCATCTTTATACAGAGTAGTGGATCTAACTTAGCCCAATTTACAGCGAAATCTTTAAGTCGCATGAAGCACAGAGTTGATGTTCATGACGTCTCATCCAGTACGTTTGGCAGAGATCATGTAAGCAACAACGAAGCTGCCTAGGCTTTGACTCTGATTGTACAAAAACAATTGGTTCTGATACATCTTGTATTGAAGAGGCCGACATTTTGATGTTCGTCGTTGTCAACCACCAGGTTTCTGGCGTTTCTATCCAACCTGTCCGCCTAATCACATAATCAATTAATTTCGTTCAGTGGGTTTTGTAGTTGGAAGATTTAAACTGGTTCTGTCGGAAAACACGGACGAAATACATATGAACACAACGTTGCAGCTTCAAAAGCAACTAGTTGAAATGTCTTCACTGGTAACACGGAAATATTTGACTGAAAGGCGTTAGCAACCTATAAAAATGACTTCGAATCACATAAACACGTGATCGCAAACGATCAGATGAATTTTAGTGAATCATAACAAACAACTCAGACGTAACGAACGTACTAAATATACAGGAATCGGGATAACTCACAATTGGTGAAAATGGAACGCCGATAAGGAGCACCCTTGGAGAATACGATGGCAAGGATAATGTACTGATAGACGGAAACCATGAACACGACGGTAGTTTCATAGTTTTTCAGTTCATAAGCATAACTGATCTCGTAAAGTGGAATGTACCTGTTGAGAAGGAGAAAGGAAATAGACGCCGTGATCAAACAAAAGTTAATCCACAGTGGACAGGAAAAAAAACTGTCTGTTGCTGACGCTTGTATACAAAACCATCAGTTCAGAGTATTGAGTCGATGAACTGAAAGAGAACGTTCTTATCAAATGCAAACCATCTTTTGCCTTGTGGTTCACTTTGGTTTTTACCATTGGCCTTTAACATTCTGCCGTGTATCGATCAACATCCCACGACAAAAGTATATTGCAACTCCACAGCTGAATGACACACTCTTTGTAAGTGAGCGAACATTTTTTGTGTAAACGCCCCCCGACGATCCGCGGGCGTCTATAGTCAATGCATTGTCAGAAGCACACTTCCTCTTACACCATGCAACTGTTACTTTCATGAGTTAGACACTGCACTATACTTCAATCGTGAAGCTTAGTTACCATCTGTTGCAGGGTTCCAACGGAGAGAAGTTTAAGTGTCAAGTTGAATTGCAAAACACGTACTGCTGTATTTGAAAATAATCGTAATGTTTGACGTTTGTTTCGCTCTGAGAAGGCTAGTTTTTTGTCTCTGCACCATTTCATCTGGCGTAGTCAAACATCGCGGAGTCGAAAAAACGGACATCTCTCAACAAACCTTATTGTTCCATCCAAACCGTCGGAAAGCCTATGTCCTCTCTTTTAACAAGTTCCAGTCTTCCACTTCGTACCATGATGTGGACACAGCAAATGTAAATCGAAGTGTGTCACATGACTCTTGGTCAGATAATGAGTTCAGATCCAGAAAACCAGCAAAGCCGTCGAGTAGTGGCAATACTGACTTGGTAATAGACCGTACTTGGTACTCCAGGCATTCAGCGTGTGTGCGATCGATTAACTTTGGCCAACCAGCTAATTTCATAACAGCCATAACGGCTATTTTATTGTACAATTTATTTCGATTATTCAAATAAAATCCAGCCACCTTTTTAACGGTGGTTATCGAAGTGTGGACAGAAAAGGTAGTAAGTAGGGGTGGAATGGCGTTATAGTTTTGCAGCAAGATACACAAATTCATGTGGTTGTAAAAGCACTTTTTATGTAGTCGCTTTTTCATATTAAGCGCTAACTTTGTTACCGTAGAACGAAACAGTTTCTCACAAGTTACACCAACCGCAAGGCAAAACAGTTTGCCGAAAAAACGTCTCAAAAATCAATCTAACGAACAGAATGCCATTAATTCTACTCAGTAAGAAACATTCTGTACTCGTTTCACACTGTGCCAATATTCTCTATGTATTGACACTTTTAAAGGTACATATATTGAAATATTCTGTCGTCTCTGAATCAACAGCACCGCTGCGGACGAGTTACGGGATAATAAAAGTTACATTGCATCCTTATCATGTTAAGATCATCAGAAGTTTCTCAGTCATATCGATCGTCATATATACCTTTCAACTTGAAGTCCTCATTCGATGGACAGTTAACAGTTCAAAAATGTGAGTTTCTGAAAATAAATAGGAGTTTCTACTTTCACTACTTCATTACAGACTAACCATATTTCGGAAGACAAAAAAATACCTTCAAATGATCTGATCTGTTGTTTTAAACACATTCGATCACGCCATTGCATACTCAACTAAACAGGGATGCGATGGTTGGCCCGATGCATCAATCTCTGTTTACCCAGCGTTTGTAATCAAACAAATTTGAACCGTCATGTACAATTTGTACCTCATTGAGTTTTGTGATCGTAGAATTGGTTCACAAAAAGCTCACTATGCAGTGTTCGTTGAAAGTGAATATAACTGTTCTGTATTGAGGACAGTTAGCAGCCTGATGTTAGTAAGCATCTGATCGGTGTCTGTGTCAGTGATGTGTCGTCAACGGACCATCGTGGGATGTCTAAATCTGATCACGTGAGGGCCTATTCAAATTTTTTATTTCCGTTAGATTTGAGAGCAAACTAAGTGACTTTTTCGATCATCTACTGTCCCAAATAAACGTCAATGCCTAATGGAAGCGAGATCCGTGGTGAAAATGGAGCTAACAAATTACCTGGCCTCGAACTGCGAGAGCGGCATCGTTTTCGAAGACGGATTTACTAATCTTATGAACTGCAAGCAGAATGTGTACTAACTAAGAATAAGCAGTTCAGTGTTACCACTGTACTCATTGAATGGTTACGACAGTGAGCTGTAACCTAGGATACGTAATTGAGATATCTTTAACTTTTATGGCGTCTTTCACAATCACCGGCCTTTTCAAATGAATATCTGACTTGGGTAACAGCGGAAGCCCGAATAAGTCAATTTCGACCACACCCGATTTACAAATGAGTACAAAAGAAATTCCCAGTCAAAGTTCTGGCTTCAGATTCCCCTGTGTAATTAGCACAAGAAAGTAACAAAATTCGGTAAAAATGGAATAGACAACTTTGGCAGCATAAAGTGGGCGAAAACATACAACTCTTATTACTAGAGTGACAAGGTAGCAATTTTGACTAAACTTTAAGTTATCAGTTACCATTAACAACAAGAATTCAGCAGGCAGATGTCCATCAGATGACGATTGCAAACATGGCTCATCAGTAAAACAAATCGCACAATGATAATGTAGCAATGTGAACATTCAGAGAATAGATAACTGTACAACGACTGTTTGGCCACAACTATTAGGGTCTAGATAGAAATTATTCAAAATTTGGTTTCCACCTAATATAACATTAAAACCTGTCGTATTTTTTTCTGAGAGCGAATGACAACAGGATAACATGTACAACGCCAGTTACTTCGTGAGTTAACCGATCAAAAAAAAGAAAGGAAAAGATAGCATATTTCTCATATAATTACAATATGAAATTATTACAACTCGTTAACTTTGAAAAACCAAACTCTTAATAACAGTGCATTTGTATAAGAGACAGCCTAGGAGGATATATCTTTAACCGCTGGTTGACGCAGGTCGCAGGGATCATGTGATAAAACGAGCAAATCAAATCATAGTTTGTTAGAAAAAAACCTATACATTTTCAATGGGGTTTCACATCGTTGACATCATGTGAAGCACGTTTT
Source organism: Paragonimus kellicotti (assembly GCA_014220965.1). Lineage (NCBI taxonomy): Eukaryota > Metazoa > Platyhelminthes > Trematoda > Plagiorchiida > Troglotrematidae > Paragonimus > Paragonimus kellicotti. Next base: position 96,816 of record LOND01000212.1, read on the forward strand.
CTTTATCGACCACGGGCAGCAAAACTCACAGAACATTCTTTTGTACTTATAGAATAACATTCAGTTCACTATGTATTAAAAGGGTTCACGTTACGTTAACTTATATTAGAAATCCAATTTCCATCAATATTGTTCCCTCAACTAATAGACAAGATACACTATGAAATCCATCAGGGTAAAGTGTATGGCTAAAGTACTCTGGTAGCATACCAAAGTTGAAATATAATCACACTGCTCTATTTATCTCATTAAATCATCGTCTCGCTAACTGACCGATATTAAGATAGGGGACAATATGGATTGTGAAGCCATACGAAACAAAGTTAGTCAAAATGACGATTCAGATACAGAGAGCTGAGACGCGCAAACGGAATTGGACAGAAGGCTGAGTTCATTTCGTTGGAAAATCACAAAAGGCTGATGACTAGACAGTACACAACGACCTGTTAGATTAAAAGTAGTAAAAAGGATTACTATCTCTTTACCATAACACCATAGAAGTCCAAAAAAAGCAAAAGTGTAAACATTTGTTTTCGGTCATTCTCATCAAACTTTCATATTTGCAAAAGGCATGTGGAAGTGACACACACAAAAAAACAGAACAAACCACATTGATTATCAAACACACAAAAGTCGGTGGATAAGTCAGTCTATCATGCAAAGTGGAAGTTACCAACAAAGCTGGCAATGAGGACGTCAGGTGTAATCTGTATAACAAAAGCGTAGTAAGCAAACTCGTTTTCGGTGCTTTATCATAAGACTAAATACAACAGTTATATGAGGTCATCTGGGGTGGCAGATATTATATCAGTAGAGTAAGTGACAGTAATCAAGAATGTCAACTTGCTCCAATTCGTGAGGTGCAGGAAACATAACATTAATCATGTGGGTATTACAAGTCTGTCAAGAAACTAGCACGTCTATGTAGTAAATCTATCCGGAGTATAGAGGAATGGCTACAGGAGGCTCAGTATCTTGACAGGACTTTTTTGAGTGCACAACGGGGGCAAGTGTAGGCGAGCTTCAATAGCTACTGCGATTACTAGCGAACGCCCATCGGCCTGCATCGATCGTGCTCCATAGACCCGACAGATCAGTTTGTAGTCAACTTGACGATGAAGCACCGGAAACAAACTTGTTTGCTGAGCGTTTCTTCTCGAAATCGGTAATGCAGTTGATGATGCAAAGATTATCGTATCGTTTAATACTAGTCCGGTATTGGTGCCATACCTAAAGAACAGCTAACTTAGGTTCGCTTCGTCTTGTTGCGTTCATTATTTCACTTGCTACTGTCAAGTCGGGTAGGGTTAGCGGACAACAAAACGACCATCAAAAAGAAGTCATGAAAACCCCAAAAAAATGACTTCTCAATGGACTGAACTGGCCCAACTTCAGCGCGACTGGCTCTCTTCTAATAAATAATGAGCCATCAAATAAAACCGGAAGAAGAATCCTGAATTATTTACAAGGTTCATCAACTGATATTCCAAAACTGTCAGAGAACGACTGCAAACATCTGCAGGAGCTAGTGTCATCGGACTCTACTACCAATGTCCGTGTGCATGAAAACAGATCGTGCAAACTCCTGACTTCCGTTGGTTAAGATGTCCGAACCATTTAAAGCTTGAACCAGTGTGGTCCATGTGACACCGACGAGCACGTGTCTAGCGACCGTACACGTGCCACTAATTCATAATCATCAATTAACCCAACCACTTCGCTATACCATGAACCTTCAATATCTGCAATATTTAATGACATGCAAATTCAAACATGAATTAAACATAATTCACAAATGTTGGAAGCTTTCGCATTCCTATATATTTAGAAAGACTAGCGCGGGAAACTCCAATTTTGAGTAAATTTCTGTGCTACCATTGAGTTTATACTATTACTGATTATTGGTGCCCTGAGCATCACCACTTAGAGTATCCATCTAATCGATTATCTAATTGGATATTTGTTCATTTTCACTATTTCATCGCCTCACGTATTACCCCCATTAGTTGCGGCTTTTGGCAGCGTTAACATTTGCCGCTTTGTTCATGTGTTATAACACAATGACACGCACGAGATCCAGTACGGATCGGAGGCCTAAGTGTTTGTGGCAATTCGACTGCTGCGTGACTGATCACAACGGTATTTAGTGTTACAGGTGCCCACATTGGCCTCAAGGAGGACTAGTACATGCTGCTCATTTCCTCAAAAAGGCTATTTATCTGTAAGAGTTACCTCTTTCGATAAGTTTGAGACAGTTCATTCCATTCAGAAGGTTGAACAAAACAGTTAGAACGCGAAAATGAGTAGACGTAAGTATTTCTTACTAACTAGTCGGTAACAAGCTTACAATAAAATTGAAAGGTTTTTTATATCAAACTGTTAGGGGATAGGATGGATAGTCAATCGGTGGGTTGGAAAAGGTCACTAAGTCCAGGGAAGGGTCAAGCTTACGAACAACTGTTTCTGAACATACGAGGCCAGATTCACTTGACTGATAACGACCACCTAAGCAAACCGCAAGAATCTTGGATTGGAATGACGTAGCATGATTCTGAATGCACAAGTTGGATCGCTAGCGTGACCAGTGATCAAAACGGATCTAGCGACTGATGAAACCGGTTGTTTGTGTTTCAGCAACCTTGCCGTTCTCCGATAAAACATAAACGGATCTGGCGACTGATGAAACTCGTTGTTTGTGTTTCAGCAACCTTGCTGTTCTCCGACAAAACATAATTTCGCTCCCATTTAGGCAGGTGTTCTTTCATTCTGGAGATCAAGCACCTCTCGGTTCTGCCTATGTAACTTTCTTTGCAGTTACATGTAAATTGGTAGATACAATGTGAGGTGGCACCGACAGGCTGATCTCCTTTGATTGAAGGCACAGGCAGCTTCTGGGTCCGAGCTAATACAAATAGTTCCGTTGCGTTAAATGTCCGTCATAATCGAATTCATTAGTTGTTAAGTTGTTTGATGCACAACGTAATCACATTTAAAAAGCGATTCTACATAAACCTTCTATTTTCTCTCAATGATCACCTGTTCACACAGCGGTTTCGGTTCACTATGCTTTTCCATGAACCTTTTTTGAGTAACCAAAAAACCATAGCATACGTTTCAAGTTGAACATCACCTACAATTGATCGCAGCTGTCGCATACGTGACGAACAACTGTTTTCGATAATTCACCATCAGATCAACACAATCATACAGATTCAGCAAAATCAAAACAGACAGAGGTTTAGCAGAATGTCATTGGATCATACAGAGCGTTACAAATTATGCAGGCCTCGATAGGCTAGTCACTCAGAGAGCAAATCACCAGTGTTAATGATGGGTGGTTTGAAGTTCCACCCCCATTACGTCACAAAGTTATCGGTTGGAGTTTGGATGGGCATGCAGACTGATGGTGTGACCTTTGGCCACGGCAACTGCAGGGCTTGTACGAATTTTTTGTGTGAACACAAAATCGGATTGCGTAATCGAATGGTGAACGATTCAGCAGTTTGGGGTGGTTTATCGGGACTTTGTAGACAACACGGAACGCCTGAGTGGGGTCAACCCGGTGATCAGTATCTGCCAAATGTGCAACCACTGCACTGTTGATGGATTTGATCGAACCTGTCCCGAGCCACGCTGGATGGTGTTCTTTGATCCGTTTTGACAAACGCCTCGTCGTGCGACCTACATATTCTGCCGTACAACGGCAGGAAAATGAGTATACAACCATGGATTGGTCGAGGACAGGGAGTTTGTCTTTCAAGCTCAAAGTCAGCAGGGGGATGTGGTGAACCAACTGCGTAGCGTTGCCGCCGGAAATGTGCGCCTGAGAGTCTGATAAAGTCGACGGTTTAGTCGAAACTGATGGCCGGTATCAGTGACGAGAAGACCACATCGCAATTTCCTGTCAACCCAGAAAGGTATGTGCATAACTTGTTACAAATTCCGTTTCTGAGTCTGATAAAATCGACGGTTTAGTGTCTCTGTTGCAATATCACTCTTAAAAGGGAGGCGGATGAAAACAGCCTTCTTTTCTACCGTGGTAATTTGACTCCGTGGCTTAGACACAATCATGTTCCGGGTTATGAAACGATCCGGGTAGCCATTTTCCCGCAATACGTTGGCGACTGTCTCCAGTTCCTGGTCTATTGTGTCTGCAGTGCAAATTTTCATTGCTCTACTAGTCAGGCAGCGGACGAGGTTTCGTTTCTGCTTTAAAGGCACGAAACTATTAAAATTTGTATATTGCCCAGTCCAATTTGCTCTACGATAAACGGAGCGTTGTAAACTACCATCTAGGCGCCTATTCAAGTTCACATCTAGGAAATGAAACGAGTTTTCTGATTCTGTTTCAGAAGTAAACTTGATGGCGGGGTGCGCCTGGTTGAATGAGTGGATGACACCGGGTAGATCATGCTCAGACTTCAGTAGAACGAAGATATCGTCTACGTATCGTCGATAGAAGCACAAACTGCTAATGGGCTGACTAAGTTGTTGACGTTCAAGCTTACCCATGAAAATATCCGCTAGAAGTGGGCCTAATGGGGACCCCATTGCGACCCCATCAGTCTGACGATAGAGTTCGTTGTTAAATTTAAACTGAACGTTGAGAGTACATCGTAGAAGCAGTTCTTTCAACATGGGTGTCGGAATGCTGAACCTAAAATTTACGGTACCTTCAGGTTGATATGACAACAATTTAAGAGTCGCACTAGATTATCTATTGGCTTTGGTATTGGTATGTTCGCCGAGCTTGGCATTTAGGTTGCAAACGTTTCATCACCAAACGAGGTGACATCATCACCTCGTTTGGTGATGAAACGTTTGCAACCTAAATGCCAAGCTCGGCGAACATACCAATACCAAAACCATCAACCCGAGCTACGAACGACACCACCACTGTTCACAACTATCAGAATCTATTTGCTGTTTGTTTAGTGTGTCATCGACGTAACATTTGTAGTGTAATAGACTCGCCATGTCCAAGGGCTAACTCTCGTTCAATCCTTAACATGAAAAAGTCAGCTAAGATAGGCCCTAATGGACTTCCCATGGCTACCCCATCTATTTGGCGGTAGCATCGATCAAGAAAACGAAAGCTGATGTTTTCAGTGCATAACAATAAGGCTTCCCTCAGAATATCATTAGGCAGAGGCAAAGTAATTTGGCTTGTTTTCAAGAGCTCACAAATATAATCAACTGTCTCACGTAATGGGACATTCGTGAACAGTGACTGAACGTCTATGGAACACATCAACTCATTAGCAAGATTGATGTTGTCCAAGTCACTGATCAATTCGAAAGAATCTTTAACAGAATATGCCTGAAACTTTTGTTTTAATGGAGTTAAGATGGTGACTAACCAGCATGTCCATTCATGGTATGCTCATCACCAGAATAATCCTGAAGCGGCATTCCAGATTTCTGTATATTAGGGAAGTCGTAGAGTTGAGGTATCGACGACCAACATGGTTTAAGAGACTTGCATGTCATCATTAACTATGCGCAGTTGTAAGAGAAGTAGAAGATGAGGTCCTACGCCTACACCTTGCAAACAAACAACCGAGCTGTAAGTGAAAGTAAGGCGTCATCAGCAAGACAGCTTCCTTACGGCTTTCACTGCCCCGCATCATTAAGTGCACTCACTTCACAGACAACTCGGCCAAACAACGACAACATTCACGCCACTGAGCTCGATTAGCCGCCATCTCACCTAACGTCTCAAGCCACCGACTGTGAGTCGCGAGAGAAACGAACCCGACCTACAGTGACCAACTCCATGGTGATTTCATTTGTCTACACCAGGTCATCATCTGTCCACCTCGCACCTTGCGCCAGTCGGCCGCAGCGTCGGCAAACAGTGCTCGGTGTGGCAAACGACTAGCTGGCATCCTTAGTACATGACCTAACCATCTAAGTCTGTGCAAATGTAGCGATTGAACAAGAAGAACTCGTTTGACAATCAGTGCCAAACACCCGCTTCCTAACCTCCTCGTTGCTTACTCGCTGGTGCCACCCGATACGAGCGATTGAACGCAGACATCGGTGGTCAAATACCTGAAGACGGTTCACGTCCTCTACCCTGAGCGGCCACGTTTCGCTGCCGTAAAGTAATACAGCCCTCACTGTTGTCTGATATACGCGACCCTTAAGCTTCAGAGAAATACCTCTCTGTCGCCATAGGTGTCTCAGATTAGCGAACACCGCCCTAGCCTTGGAAATACGCGCTTCTATTTCATTCCCAACAGCGCCGCATTAGTAGATTGGATTCCTGTTAACAGTAGACTTTGTGCCGTCCGCTTGGCAGGTTCTGTTAAAACCAGCTCTAGACGCAAGACTTTCAGAAATTTATTCATTGTGTCTGCTTATGCTCCTACTGACTGTAGTGACATCGGCGTCAAGGACGCATTTTACTCGGATCTGGCCACTCTCCTTCGGTCGACACGTGGCTCTGATATAGTCGTTCTGGCCGGAGATATGAATGCCCAGGTCGGTCGCCTTGGCGTAAGTAGAGGCCTTGACTCAGTTGTTTCAACTTGTCTGGACGACGGAGACCATCCCTCCGTGCTGGGGTCACTCGATAATAGTTCCCATATTCAAGAAAGGATCAGGGGCTCTTGCGAAAACCATAGAGGGATTAGTTTGACCCCAGTCATTTCAAGGGTTCTGGCATCATTATACTTCGTCGACTCACTGCAGTTCGGGAGGTAAACATTAGGGAAGAACAGGCTGGGTTTCGCCCTGGGCGGGGTTGTATAGATCACATTTTTACCCTTCCTCGCTTAAACGCAGGGGTGTACCGACTAAGTATGTGAACATACTGTCGGCGCTTTATTCCCATACTTCAGCTCAGGTTAGGGTTTACGGTGAACTGTCTGACAGTTTCAGCACCAGGAGCGGCGTACGTCAAGGCTGTCCCCTTTCACCATTTTTGTTCAATTTCGTCATAGACGAAATAATGGAGGACTGTCTGCGGCACTCAAATGATGCCGGCGTGGACCTCCTACCTGGTGAAAGACTGACTGATCTTGATTATGCTGACGATAAGGTATTGCTGTTGACAACTTTCAAGCGGCACAAAACAACACTGGACGCTATTTCGCGTTCTGCTAAATACTTCGGAATGCGCTTTGCAGCCTCAAAATGCAAAGTGCTTCTGCAAGATTGTTGTGATCACGTAGATTTAATGTTAGATAATGAAGTCATGGAGATTGTTGACCGGTTTGTATACCTGGGAAGCTGCATCAGCGGTGGCGTCGGTGTAGGGAATGAAATAGAAGCGCGTATTTCCAAGGCTAGGGCGGTGTTCGCTAATCTAAGACACCTATGGCGACAGAGGTATTTCTCTGAAGCTTAAGGGTCGCGTATATCAGACAACAGTGAGGGCTGTATTACTTTACGGCAGCGAAACCTGGCCGCTCAGGGTAGAGGACGTGAACCGTCTTCCAGGTATTTGACCACCGATGTTCCTAGTGTAACAAAACACACAGGATGTTACTGTTAGGGAGTCCATATTTTTTCGTGCAAAACCACCTCCGTGCTGGTGGAAAACGATTAATCCAATCAGAATGAGCGGAACTGTTCAGAACGGTTGAGAGATAACCTTGATTATATTTTTACTTGTCCAACCATTATTCCGCTGTGCTCATTGGTAGTTTAATGATGCTAACTATTTTCTTCGTTACTGTCTTTCTATTTTCTGATTCCAGAATGTTTTTAGGCCACGACGCACCATATAAATAACATATATCTTTCGCCCCGTCGCACACGTTTTTGGGGTCTAACAAAGCTGTTTTTGCACGCGTCTTTTGGTTTGTCTTGGGAGAAAATCACGGGGACAGTTGCTGTATTTTCGGAACCGAGATTTTCCGTGTTAATTATTACCGAGAAGAGAATCCGATTTTTG
>LOND01000212.1:109559-121500 GCA_014220965.1 Paragonimus kellicotti
AAAAACCATAGCATACGTTTCAAGTTGAACATCACCTACAATTGATCGCAGCTGTCGCATACGTGACGAACAACTGTTTTCGATAATTCACCATCAGATCAACACAATCATACAGATTCAGCAAAATCAAAACAGACAGAGGTTTAGCAGAATGTCATTGGATCATACAGAGCGTTACAAATTATGCAGGCCTCGATAGGCTAGTCACTCAGAGAGCAAATCACCAGTGTTAATGATGGGTGGTTTGAAGTTCCACCCCATTACGTCACAAAGTTATCGGTTGGAGTTTGGATGGGCATGCAGACTGATGGTGTGACCTTTGGCCACGGCAACTGCAGGGCTTGTACGAATTTTTTGTGTGTGAACACAAAATCGGATTGCGTAATCGAATGGTGAACGATTCAGCAGTTTGGGGTGGTTTATCGGGACTTTGTAGACAACACGGAACGCCTGAGTGGGGTCAACCCGGTGATCAGTATCTGCCAAATGTGCAACCACTGCACTGTTGATGGATTTGATCGAACCTGTCCCGAGCCACGCTGGATGGTGTTCTTTGATCCGTTTTGACAAACGCCTCGTCGTGCGACCTACATATTCTGCCGTACAACGGCAGGAAAATGAGTATACAACCATGGATTGGTCGAGGACAGGGAGTTTGTCTTTCAAGCTCAAAGTCAGCAGGGGGATGTGGTGAACCAACTGCGTAGCGTTGCCGCCGGAAATGTGCGCCTGAGAGTCTGATAAAGTCGACGGTTTAGTCGAAACTGATGGCCGGTATCAGTGACGAGAAGACCACATCGCAATTTCCTGTCAACCCAGAAAGGTATGTGCATAACTTGTTACAAATTCCGTTTCTGAGTCTGATAAAATCGACGGTTTAGTGTCTCTGTTGCAATATCACTCTTAAAAGGGAGGCGGATGAAAACAGCCTTCTTTTCTACCGTGGTAATTTGACTCCGTGGCTTAGACACAATCATGTTCCGGGTTATGAAACGATCCGGGTAGCCATTTTCCCGCAATACGTTGGCGACTGTCTCCAGTTCCTGGTCTATTGTGTCTGCAGTGCAAATTTTCATTGCTCTACTAGTCAGGCAGCGGACGAGGTTTCGTTTCTGCTTTAAAGGCACGAAACTATTAAAATTTGTATATTGCCCAGTCCAATTTGCTCTACGATAAACGGAGCGTTGTAAACTACCATCTAGGCGCCTATTCAAGTTCACATCTAGGAAATGAAACGAGTTTTCTGATTCTGTTTCAGAAGTAAACTTGATGGCGGGGTGCGCCTGGTTGAATGAGTGGATGACACCGGGTAGATCATGCTCAGACTTCAGTAGAACGAAGATATCGTCTACGTATCGTCGATAGAAGCACAAACTGTTGATAGGCTGACTAAGATTGTATGAAGGATTTCGTGTGAAACTCACCAATAAACAAACGTTTCGTAACATCTTCCATGCTTTTCGGTTGATGCAATCCGATAACAGCGGTCGAACGCATACACCGATAGTCGAAGACCTGAAGAGGTTTCCTACTATGAGCGATCAGGTTTCGCAGCCCTAAAGCAGAGCACCTCGCATAATAGCATTACTTAAGCGACTCTTAGGTTTCAAAGAGGTGCCTGTCGATCGTCAGAAACATCACAGGTTAGTGGAAACAGTCATGGTCGAGATGTTTCTACTTAATGTCCTATACATTAACCGCCGTGGATGCAACTCCCCAAGTACACAAATCGGTCAACAGCCTCCATAACTCTATTATCCAACGGTACATCTAAGTGAACACAGCAGCCTTGTAGCATCTTGAGACCGCGAAGCGCACCCGGAAGTATTCAGCACAAAACAAAATAGTTTTTCCAGCACTGCTAGTGCAGTTTTAACATTGTCCATCGTCGGTCATCATCCTTATCACCACAACAGGCATTGGGCCTGACCAGAAGCTACTGTGATTCGGGCCGTCGCTCATCCTAACAGAGATGTGGAACAGTCTAGGAGAAAACTTTGCGGAAAACGCCACCAATTAATGAAAGAAGGCTAAATGGAAGAACTGGAAATGATATGAATGTACGTACACCACTGAGTACGGTACACTGTCATCTTGAATAACATTCCTATTCAACGATTTGAATGAACAGGAGGACCCCTGTCAAGCAGAAAACGACTACCCACTTTACCCAATGGAACACTCTAGCCCTTCAAATTTCGTGATCAATCAGTTTTCCATCAGGTAGGAGTGTTGTGACCGCAAAAGACGCTTGGCCTGTAAAGTTATTCAATTAATGAAATCCCGTACAGGTTATGTGAAAACATAGGACAACAAACGCGTACACTAATTCACATGCTGACATGTATCCACTTATAATGAACAGCAGTGCATTGTCATTCTCCTTTGTGACACGTCCCTCATAGTGCATACACACTGTTCCAATAGTCGCTTCTGGTCTCTCGTCATCCTGGCGTTCAGACCTGCTCTTTAGTTCTCGAATGCACGCACTACACTACTCACAAACGAAGCTGCCTGTTGGAGAACGGGATCCATGCCATCACTGTCAGTGCAGCGCACAAACCTCTGTTGTTCTGTTTACAATAAAATTAGACAAAAATGTTCCTGACGTAGACCGCTTACACTGATGAAACTGTCAAAAAGTATGCAGAACTGCCCAACTGTAGCAGATACATGCGACTATAGCGGCAACAGTATGTTTACACACTTGTTCGATACACTCCCCTGTTTGAGCGACTCCAAACGTGCAGATCGACTCAACGAGTAGGGAAAACGGCCAGGGTTGGTCGGTGGCATAAATGATGCTGCACCAGAATTTGACGATGAATGAAAATGTGATCAATAAATCCCCGCTTAGAACGAAACGTTGTCTATACTTCTCCAATGTCGGTTTTCCATCCTGCATTTAGTAGACGCGGCATAATGGATGCTAGAACCCTAGACAATACCGAGATTAGGCTGATCTCCAACGGATTCCGCAATGACATCCGACTCCCTTCATGCATATGGGAAATGTTATCGAATGACCTCAGCGGCGAGGGATGTTTTCGATCGTCTACATAGGTTCAAACAAACTAAGCCAAAACCGCTACTACTGCGCATCGATCTTCTATGGAAATGTCCTCCGGACCAGCTGCCCTATTGCATTTGGGAGCCTAAATGCAATTGTGGACTTCAGTCTAGGTAGGTGGTTCTAAATCTATCGACTGGAGCACTATATCGCAAGTCTGCAGCGGTAGCATAGTGAAAACGGAAGATCAGCTAAATTGGCCCTCAAAGTGTTCTGCCCAGGGCTGTAATCTTCTAGACTTATTGTGGGTGAATGTTCCGTTTGCCTTGGTGATACCTTCACCGACAGCAGGATACCACCTGCCAGCGACATTGACAAGCTTCTAAATTCTGCTAGCGTTTAGTGAGACAAAATCTGATTCCATCTCGTGAATTTTCTTCGTCTCACGACTGGCGATCAGGCTACGTCATTAGAGTAATACCGACATTACCGAAACTCAATGTTTCCGGTTGAATACCGCTCATATTCGATCACAGTTCTCGCATTCAGATGAGTCTTTTGGTCGAACCACTCCATAAGGCACCAGACTCGAGTTTCTCGCTTATTACAGCTCATTAGTAGTGTACATCCTTGTCCGAGACGATCTGGAAGTCTGAACACTGTTTACACGAGGTTGCGGTTGAGCGTTTAGATATGATGATCGGTCATGCCTAGTGTGAGGTTGCTGGCGTTGTGGTTAACACGCTAGTCTCACAAGCACGAGGGTCAGAGTGCAAACTCCGATCCAGACAAGGATATGCACTACTGATGAGCTCTAATAAGAGCGAAACTCGAGTCTAGTGCTTCCTTTCGAAGTGGGCTAGCCGAAAGGCTTATCTGAATGCAAGGACTGTGATCGAATGTGAGAGGTAATCAATCTAATGTAATCTAAAGCTCTGAAATTCAATCCAAACCAGTCTTCTTCTAACTCACGAACCACCGTGCCGCACGCTACAGTACCTGCTTCATGAATAGCCTGAGATGTGGGCTCAACAGCCATTACAATTTTGGGAGTTAGATCTGCTAAGTCTGCGTTCTATGCTAGTTTGGAACTTACTGCTTTATCGATGACGTGGTCAGCTGCGGTTGGCAAGGCCGTCGTCGAATGAAACAACAAAACCAAAACGTTCAAATGTATGATTTGAATCAAAGTATATGTAACAATGAGAACCGCAGACCGGTATAGAACCACGTCACTCATAACTGAACAACCTTCCACCACAATAAAAGCGATGTGATGCTACCCCCAAACCAGTCACCTAAACAAAACGTGTGCTCGCCAAGACGACTGACCTGACCTAGGTGTCCATATCTTCGGCAAGAATAACTAGATTACAGCCACATGTCGACCGTAGCAGAAAGACTAAATCCAAGTAAAAAGCTTCAATGACAACGTCACTACAGTCAGTTGCAGCATAGGCAGACACAATGAGAAGATTTTTGAAGATATGGCGTCTAAATTTGGTCTTAGCAGAAGATGCCAAGGGGATGGCACAATCTGTTGCAAACGAGAATCCAATCGGTCAATATAGTTGTGGCCGTCGTGCTGTGGACTATACCTACTCCGGTCTGACTAGTGGTGGCGGCTGTGGGTTCACCCGAAATGTACAACCAGTACCGAGCAAAGAGAATTGGTGCTATCAGTTCAAAATGTTGAATACTATCCTGTATCCTAGTCTCTGGAATGCAACAGACATCGACGATCAACCAGCCGGACGTCCAAAAGAAGACAATATGTTGATTTATCCGTTCTATAAAGCGAACGCCGATAGCACCTTTACGAACTCCCATTCTAAGACTAAGCAAAAAAGGGGGAATTGGGAAACTGGGTTGTAGGAGATGGGACTTACGGACATAGTGTTACCATGACTAGTTACATCTATACTGAGATTTGTAGATTACCTATCAGAGATGGTTTACGAGATGTGCCTGGGAGCTAATTTGGACAAGATGGTGGGAAACGAGATGTCAGTAACATGTCTGTCCAGCCACCCCGCTGTATGCAGCAGATATGGGCAACCCGGTTTATACTGCGAGACGGCCGATGCAGTATGGACTTGTTGTTGTTGTGAATATTCATGGGTTGCATGTTGGCCGATTCACTGCTATGATGTCCAGACTTCAACAAGAAAGCGAATAAAGTTCTCAATAACACAATCTGGCTAAAAGCTAGTACCGTAAAGCGGCGAGAGAGTAACAGTGTACCAGAACTAGTTAATCCTTTTCTGAAAAAGACGCCAGCTTCTGTTCATCTATCCACCGAGAGAACCAAGAGATAATGGTTCAACAAACCTCTACCTGTTGGTCTGCATGGCATGAGTGACTCTGTCGGTATGATTATCGCAACATCGGCTTTGGCTCAAAAGAATATTGAGATACATAAGTCGTCATACCTCGTCAAGACCTCGCTTCGTTGAGATGAACTCACCAGGTAACCTTTCAAGGAGCTTACCGTTCGATGATCCCAAAAGTTTCGAAAACAAACGGGCAAGTGAGGGTATCATCAGCAGGACAACTGAATGATTCGGAGGAACAATATGTTGATGATTGGAAGGTTTCTGACGAAAAGTTGTGATAAGTCAGAAGCAGACTGAAAATAGCACGGAAGAACACCAGGTGTATAGAACATACTCTTAGAGAGCAAAGTCAAACGGTATAGCGATAAAACCATCACATGTTATTCAACGTTGTTCTATAGGGTCGTTAGCCTATTATCAGTTGTGTGCTCGCGGTCAAGTGGTTTTTTTGGACCGCTGAGCTAATACTTTTTCTAGTACACTGGGGCATCCGTTAGGTCTACTGTCTAACGAGAAGTCGAGCGCGCTAACATCGCTCGCGAGACGCAAGGCACAGGGTGCACAATCAACGCATCGTATTGTCCTCAGTTTGTCAAATGAACGGTCACTAGGAAAGCTTTTGAGGCCTAATATCATGATACCTAATGTGTGGATCGATACCAACACCGACAGCGCATATGCAGTGACAGTACGGTTCTTTGGTCAATCACCGGTACATTTCCGTACCAGTTAAATTTCCAGATAGCACAGCACGGAACATTTGCTATTATGTAGCACACAGGGTCATATATATGGAATGGAAACTGTCATGCTAAGGCAAATAGTGATGCAAACGTACCAGGGCTGAGCACGAACCCAAATGAAGCAGATCACTTGAAGTGTGCAGTTGATGAACAATTGAAAGCCCAGAGACATGAAAGTGATGGTCGATAAAAGATGCATACTGGGTGGTTCTACAGACAAACGTGAATAGGCCCGAGTGTAGCCATCTAGAATGAAAACGATGGATGGACGTTAAAATAGCAGGTCGGAATGTATGAAATACGAACGTAAACTGAAAAGACGCATTATTATTATTATCCATTGCAAACGATTAAGGTAGTGCTGCGTTTCTGTGGAGTTATGCAATTTGAAACAAACAAACTAAAGAAATTGCTACATTTGAAAAAAAAATCCAACATAACCTTGTAGGCCAGTGTTGCTAATACCCACAAGTGTCCGTGCAGAACACGAGAAACGGGTCGGTCAAGCAACACTTCACCTGTGTGTACAAATAAAACGGATACGAAGTAAACAAAAACTCACATGTGACACTCAGCGTGGTGATAAGAAAGAGATCGATGAATAGAAATTGTCCGTCAGTGATGGTGCTCCCAAGCTATAAAAATAACATGCAATTAGACAAGAAATACTGTGAAATATCCTGTCAGCACAGAAGGAAAACATTTGTTGTAGAATCCCGTTTCACTGCACTACACATAAAGGCCAGCCTATTAATCTCAATGGGAAAGACAAAACATATAGCGAACCTTTCCAACAAGGTCAACTGAACAATTCCATATCAACGAGTCGGCTTGGATTACAGAATTTTGATAACACAGTCATTGGATAACGTCTGATCAACATAGTCGGAATGAGAATCCGATTTTTGTCAAGCGCACTGCTATATTGATGCAGTTAAGCATCAGTGTGAACCACTGATGTATTGCTATCTATGGTGACCATGATTATCCTTTCGAGGGTTTAAAACAGTTACGTTAATGAGAGTTTTTAAACTGACTCATTGGTCGTAGATTGTTTAGTAAATCGGCTGCATACCTCGGTAAGTAACGCACGATGAACTGACGGCTTCATAATGCAATTTTGCCACAAACAATGTCAAAATAGGATGAGCTATCTTTGAAAAGGTAACGGTCTTCTCGTTCGACGGAATGGGTCTGTGCTGCGACTGGATAGTCTTATTATGACTAATGCGATCAGAGATGGAGATAGTCTCTTTACGTATCATCCAGAACCATTCAAACCACAGCACACACTTAATGCGAATAGCGTCAAATATGAAGACGAAAACTCATGTGGCTGCGCGTGGAATGCTTCGTGTATGCAAGCGGTACGGATCACGAGTAAATGCAACACATGAGCCAGGAAGTAACAGGAGGGAGGAATTCAGGACAGTGATACGAACATTTACATTTATATCGGAACTGATAAACAAATATAATGAACATTTTGAGAATGAATGAATTTGGAGCGCGTCGAACGTTCGACGTACAAATCGATGTTCAGGCCACGTGCGCAGATGGTTTGTTACATTAGAATGACTGATCAATCACGTGGCCAGTACAGAAAATCTGGGTGTACAATCAGCGCACATTCAGTGATGAGACGGAGATCACAAAGAACAAATAAAAAGCATATCGGTGAACGAGAGGCCCCATAAAAAACGAGACCTGTTTTAGTGGTAGGTTACCGCAACGATCCCGGAGGACTAGCCCAGTGGATATCAGACACTTGATTTAGACAGACGACTAACCGCGCCCACAAACAGTGCGCCGCTGAGGTCAACGGAAGTGACGCAATGAACGTGAATTGAAGAAAAACTGTACAACGCTCGCATGCATCCACTGCCACGTAAACCAGTTGGGTATCATCCAATGTCCTTATCAGGTCATTAACGTCCATGAATGAAGCAACAAGGCAGCAGTATCAGAGCACTTCCTCGATATCCTCATTCAGCATCAACAAAGACGGATACTCGCTGATGGGTAACCACCACACAAGAGTGAAGCAAAGGAAGATAAGGGAACTAACAACTGGAAACAGAGATGTCCACAATCAAACATTCAAAATCAAGGTGCCTATACCTTGTGAACAAACGACCGAGCTATAGATGAAAGTAGGATACCATTAGCAAGACAGCCTACTAACAGCTCTCATTGACCCGGGTCACTAACTGGATTTACGCCACAGATAAGGTGACCAGGCAGCGGCGCCATTCGCACTATCAGCTATAATTCTGGCTAGCGTTTAGTGAGACAAAATCTGATTCCATCTCGTGAATTTTCTTCGTCTCACGACTGGCGATCAGGCTACGTCATTAGAGTAATACCGACATTACCGAAACTCAATGTTTCCGGTTGAATACCGCTCATATTCGATCACAGTTCTCGCATTCAGATGAGTCTTTTGGCCGAACCACTCCATAAGGCACCAGACTCGAGTTTCTCGCTTATTACAGCTCATTAGTAGTGTACATCCTTGTCCGAGACGATCTGGAAGTCTGAACACTGTTTACACGAGGTTGCGGTTGAGCGTTTAGATATGACTGATCGGTCATGCCTAGTGTAGGGTTACTGGAGTTGTGGTTAACACGCTAGTCTCACAAGCACGAGGGTCAGAGTGCAAACTCCGATCCAGACAAGGATATGCACTACTGATGAGCTCTAATAAGTGCAAAATTCGAGTCTAGTGCTACTTAACAAAGTGGACCGGCCGAAAGATTTATCCGAATGCAAGGACTGTGATCGAATGTGAGAGGTAATCAATCTAATGTAATCTAAAGCTCTGAAATTCAATCCAAACCAGTCTTCTTCTAACTCACGAACCACCGTGCCGCACGCTACAGTACCTGCTTCATGAATAGCCTGAGATGTGGGCTCAACAGCCATTACAATTTTGGGAGTTAGATCTGCTAAGTCTGCGTTCTATGCTAGTTTGGAACTTACTGCTTTATCGATGACGTGGTCAGCTGCGGTTGGCAAGGCCGTCGTCGAATGAAACAACAAAACCAAAACGTTCAAATGTATGATTTGAATCAAAGTATATGTAACAATGAGAACCGCAGACCGGTATAGAACCACGTCACTCATAACTGAACAACCTTCCACCACAATAAAAGCGATGTGATGCTACCCCCAAACCAGTCACCTAAACAAAACGTGTGCTCGCCAAGACGACTGACCTGACCTAGGTGTCCATATCTTCGGCAAGAATAACTAGATTACAGCCACATGTCGACCGTAGCAGAAAGACTAAATCCAAGTAAAAAGCTTCAATGACAACGTCACTACAGTCAGTTGCAGCATAGGCAGACACAATGAGAAGATTTTTGAAGATATGGCGTCTAAATTTGGTCTTAGCAGAAGATGCCAAGGGGATGGCACAATCTGTTGCAAACGAGAATCCAATCGGTCAATATAGTTGTGGCCGTCGTGCTGTGGACTATACCTACTCCGGTCTGACTAGTGGTGGCGGCTGTGGGTTCACCCGAAATGTACAACCAGTACCGAGCAAAGAGAATTGGTGCTATCAGTTCAATATGTTGAATACTATCCTGTATCCTAGTCTCTGGAATGCAACAGACATCGACGATCAACCAGCCGGACGTCCAAAAGAAGACAATATGTTGATTTATCCGTTCTATAAAGCGAACGCCGATAGCACCTTTACGAACTCCCATTCTAAGACTAAGCAAAAAGAGGAATTGGGAAACTGGGTTGTAGGAGATGGGACTTACGGACATAGTGTTACCATGACTAGTTACATCTATACTGAGATTTGTAGATTACCTATCAGAGATGGTTTACGAGATGTGCCTGGGAGCTAATTTGGACAAGATGGTGGGAAACGAGATGTCAGTAACATGTCTGTCCAGCCACCCCGCCGTATGCAGCGTATATGGCAACCGGGTTTATACCGACGAGAGTTTAACGGTTTAGTGTTGTGAATATTCATGGGTGCATGTTGGCCGATTCACTGCTATGATGTAGACTTCAACAAGAAGCGAATAAAGTTCTCAATAACACAATCTGGCTAAAAGCTAGTACCGTAAAGCGGCGAGAGAGTAACAGTGTACCAGAACTAGTTAATCCTTTTCTGAAAAAGACGCCAGCTTCTGTTCATCTATCCACCGAGAGAACCAAGAGATAATGGTTCAACAAACCTCTACCTGTTGGTCTGCATGGCATGAGTGACTCTGTCGGTATGATTATCGCAACATCGGCTTTGGCTCAAAAGAATATTGAGATACATAAGTCGTCATACCTCGTCAAGACCTCGCTTCGTTGAGATGAACTCACCAGGTAACCTTTCAAGGAGCTTACCGTTCGATGATCCCAAAAGTTTCGAAAACAAACGGGCAAGTGAGGGTATCATCAGCAGGACAACTGAATGATTCGGAGGAACAATATGTTGATGATTGGAAGGTTTCTGACGAAAAGTTGTGATAAGTCAGAAGCAGACTGAAAATAGCACGGAAGAACACCAGGTGTATAGAACATACTCTTAGAGAGCAAAGTCAAACGGTATAGCGATAAAACCATCACATGTTATTCAACGTTGTTCTATAGGGTCGTTAGCCTATTATCAGTTGTGTGCTCGCGGTCAAGTGGTTTTTTTGGACCGCTGAGCTAATACTTTTTCTAGTACACTGGGGCATCCGTTAGGTCTACTGTCTAACGAGAAGTCGAGCGCGCTAACATCGCTCGCGAGACGCAAGGCACAGGGTGCACAATCAACGCATCGTATTGTCCTCAGTTTGTCAAATGAACGGTCACTAGGAAAGCTTTTGAGGCCTAATATCATGATACCTAATGTGTGGATCGATACCAACACCGACAGCGCATATGCAGTGACAGTACGGTTCTTTGGTCAATCACCGGTACATTTCCGTACCAGTTAAATTTCCAGATAGCACAGCACGGAACATTTGCTATTATGTAGCACACAGGGTCATATATATGGAATGGAAACTGTCATGCTAAGGCAAATAGTGATGCAAACGTACCAGGGCTGAGCACGAACCCAAATGAAGCAGATCACTTGAAGTGTGCAGTTGATGAACAATTGAAAGCCCAGAGACATGAAAGTGATGGTCGATAAAAGATGCATACTGGGTGGTTCTACAGACAAACGTGAATAGGCCCGAGTGTAGCCATCTAGAATGAAAACGATGGATGGACGTTAAAATAGCAGGTCGGAATGTATGAAATACGAACGTAAACTGAAAAGACGCATTATTATTATTATCCATTGCAAACGATTAAGGTAGTGCTGCGTTTCTGTGGAGTTATGCAATTTGAAACAAACAAACTAAAGAAATTGCTACATTTGAAAAAAAAATCCAACATAACCTTGTAGGCCAGTGTTGCTAATACCCACAAGTGTCCGTGCAGAACACGAGAAACGGGTCGGTCAAGCAACACTTCACCTGTGTGTACAAATAAAACGGATACGAAGTAAACAAAAACTCACATGTGACACTCAGCGTGGTGATAAGAAAGAGATCGATGAATAGAAATTGTCCGTCAGTGATGGTGCTCCCAAGCTATAAAAATAACATGCAATTAGACAAGAAATACTGTGAAATATCCTGTCAGCACAGAAGGAAAACATTTGTTGTAGAATCCCGTTTCACTGCACTACACATAAAGGCCAGCCTATTAATCTCAATGGGAAAGACAAAACATATAGCGAACCTTTCCAACAAGGTCAACTGAACAATTCCATATCAACGAGTCGGCTTGGATTACAGAATTTTGATAACACAGTCATTGGATAACGTCTGATCAACATAGTCGGAATGTGAAAAACGGGT
>LOND01000212.1:122639-133251 GCA_014220965.1 Paragonimus kellicotti
AAACGGGTTAGCTATACGTATTAAAAGGGTTAATTAGCCAGCTGGGCAGGCTTCGTCTCACATCCCCTATCAACAGACAAATCAGCTCGTTGGACAATTCTATCTTAACAACAACTTGATAGTATTGGTATTCAGAAAGGTAACCCTGACAACAGATAATTAACTAATCTTAACAGACTGAATTCAGTTGCTATGACCCTTTACTCTAAGAAAAGAAGGAAGTGCAAGAAGTCGGCTGTTATTGTTAGTGTGTCATTATAGCTCGACGATGTGACATGAAATAAGTTCTTTTGGCTTCTCCTCTGCAACTGCAGTTTCAATCGAATGAACATGTGCACGGTTGACAATGAAAATGACCACACTTAATCAAGTTTAGTAGTCCATTTGCTTCAAAACCGAGAAAGAATTCACGGAGGTAGTGAATGTTCCAAATGTTCTTGTGGTCGACCAGAAATAACAGTCAAGAAATAATATAATCGCCTTCTGGGGACTACAAAATGGAAACTCTGATTCCGGTCCACGTGGTACTAGTTCGGCATGTTTACACAGACTACAGCGTTATTAAACGAACGTTGCAATTCGATTCAAGCGCCAGATAAGCTTACTTCTTCCGATGAGAAAGGAAAGGGAAATGTGCCGCTTGGCACGGTGCTGTTTTCAGTCGAGCTATCCGGACAACCGTAGTCGTAACGAGAGGCTGGGTGTGGAAGACAAGCGGTCAGGTATCTGTGATACAGTTCGTACACGCACACACTTGTCGTAGAGTGCAGCTGTAATCCAATATTATGGCCTCGGGTAGGGTGTCATTTTATGCAAGTGGAACAAAGAAAGAGTTAGGCAGCGGATATGAGCTTCTGCGTCTTCAAGGACGCATCAACTTAGACGGTAGTCATGCACAGAGAATGCCAACCAATCGTTCGTCAGGTCAACGTTCTAAGTTGATGCTAGTATAACATAAAAGGTGGAGGGAGAACAAAATCAGATAGTGTGTTCATTTGCAGTTGGAGACATAAGGGAACAAGGTTCGTGGTGGTGATGGTATATGAAGTAAACGCATTCCTTGTTGGGGTATAGACGTATAATTCTAATCAACTTAGTCCAATCCCTTTCCGTAGCTTATTTCTCAGCTGCATGAGTGCAGCAACCGGTGATGTATAGCAGTAGACTATGATGATTGGCTGCAAGGCTTTCGCTGATACATTGAATTCATAGACTGAAATTGGTAGGATAATGCAGTTGTACCGTCCACATCTTTGGCTCATTGACACCATAAACAGTCACGCAAAGTCAAGATGTCAGTGATAACGTCTGTGCAAACAGGGAATGCACAGCAAGGTTGCGGTGCCCAACCGAGAATCTGAAAGCTTTACGCTGGCACACATAAAAATTAATCGTTGCACAAATCAGACGAAGCAGTGATGCTTACGAACAAATTTGAACAACGTCGAAAATTGCAATTTAGGATGTGCACCTTAGCAACATTTCATCAATGAAGCGCACAAAAGAATGAGCGGAAAAATGATTGAACGCGTGTACATAAAATGAGTTTCCCTAACCAATAATACTCACTCAGTTTTGGAGGCACGCGTGCTACATGGTTGAATGTATTTGAAGATGGATATTGCTCGTGCACACACCTTCCGTGAAAGTACCGATCTTTTTCACTTACATTATTATTCATTCAGTGGCCGGATGGCATAATTACAACTTTCACATTGTAATAACACTCTTTCCAAAATTATATAAGTTGTAACTCAATATGGGATATCTGTGTGTATTCCAATAAACCACCAGTATGTACCAGGTTCTTTCTACATTTCGATGAGAAACCACTGTATCGAAAAACACAAACGGACGAATATAAACTAGCAGGGACAGAAGTATTCCATACACAGCAGAGTGCGTTCGCCTCTAGTCAAGGATTCCAACCACTGGATGACATTGAGTCACATTCGGTATGTAACGCATCAGGATGGAGCTGTATGATGTGATACCGTTGGTCGCACAGTCGTTAACGGCTGAGATCCTCTACGCGATCGTTCAAGACTCTCGACAGTCGTGGAAGCATTTTTTTCGGCAACGGGTATAATCATGTTCAGAATACTGCTAACTCGGAATCCAGGAAGTAACTAAGAGAGGATCACGAAGCCTTGTTGACAATGCGCTCTCGACAGGGAAAAAGCTGCTGCTGCCGACAACTGCCGGATGCTTTTCCCTCTCATTCAAGTAATGGGTAGCAGGAAACCAGGTGTGAGCAAGGCACTCTGCGAAGCCAATGATGGGCCCATCCGTAACCCGTAATAACGTCTAATGCCTCAGGTACTTCAATCGACAACCCGCTCCGTCGACTACGTATCCTAGCACTTACGTCCGTTCGCCATCTGACGTTGTCCACTTTCGGAAGTGAAAAAACCTCAGGATCAAGTTGTTGGAACGTCCAAAGATCTTCGGCTTAACTGAAATCCCTCCTAGGGGTCTATGCATGGCTAAAAAGCTGGCGACTGCTCTGGAGACTCCAGGTACCCGAATCGTTCCAAACGACTGAGGTTCGGCAAAAATCATCTCCAATTATAAAAAGGCACACGTACACAATGTAAACACCACAGAAAGATAAACCCAATTCTTATTGCATCGAAGCTGTCTGCGTCCATTGTACTTCGCAGACTAAGCCTAGCACGTGAACAAGATGTCCACGAAAAGCAAGCTGAGTTTCGCCCTCATCGTAGATGCGTAGAGGCCACTAAGAAAAAAAGGCAACTATCGTCGTTTTGAGTATCATAAGGATCGATAAGTCACTTGATAGACCCGGACTCTCGGACTGCTCATCCAGGAAGAGTATTTGCGAGAAGTACATGTACAACGCGAAAGCAGTTTACTAGTGTTGTGACCACAAAAAAAGCTTAATGTGCAAACTCATTTATTGCACGCACTCCCGTACAGATCATGTTAAAAATTGGACCACGAACACACAATCATTTGCACGGCTGACATGCAGTCACACATTGGGTAGCATAGTTCCATAGCGCGTACACACTATTCCGATAGTCACTTCTGGTCCATCGTCTTCCTGGCGTTGAGGCTTGTCTTTTAGTTCCCGAATGTCGCTTGCGATTAGTATACTCGTAGTAGTATATCTGCAGTATAATAGTGGTAGACTTGTGAGTAGTATACTCTTCCGAGTGGACAGACTCTGTTGACCACTGACCATGACGATTTCCTTTCAAATGCTTCGCTGCCTGGAAGACAGTTCACGAGTGCCAACTCACCGTACACCACGTAGTGCTCTAATTTGTGAGCGGTGCGTTAGGATGGAAGCGACAGCCTACTGGTCATCATATGATTCCAGTTTGGGGCATGAAAGTTTTGACATAAAATTTGCTTCAGTACAGCCTTCCAGGCTTTCTGGCCGGAGTCCGAAAGACAATGAGTACAGTTGGTTAAAGAAGCTGCCAAATACGCAAAGTAATAGGAGTCAATTTACAACAAAACTTTCCATTATCAACAGGCTTATCATGGATATATATATATATATATATATATATATATATATATATATATATATATATAAAGTATTTAAAAGGGCACACACTGAGTAGTGAACGATTTATTGTGACGTTTCAAATCCACACTAGGATCCGTTATCATATATATATATATATATATATATATATATATATATATATATATATATATATATATATATATATATATGTTTACCTCACGATAATCATGACGCGAACAGCTCTACTGATTTCTTGAGACAGATTAAGGGTCTGGAGTTGGAAGAAGACGATGCACTGGTTTCTTTCGATGTTACGTCGCTTTTCACTAACATACCGAAGAAACTTGCGATAGAAAGTTTGAAGCTCCTGATAAATGAGGACGATAGTCTCGGAAATAGGACGAATCTCTCTCCAAAAGAATTGATTCAGTTAGTGGAGCTTTGCATGGAGACCTACCTACAATTTGATGGCCGAGTCTACCTGCAGAAGAGAGGCACACCAATGGGCTCACCCATATCAGGATTACTTGCAGACGCCGTAATGAAGCACTTCGAATGTGAAGCCTTTCAGACATTCAAACCTAAAGTGTGGCTTCGATATGTGGATGACACATTTGTTGTTTTACCTCGGACTCAGCTTGACCATTTCCACAGTTGTTTGAATAGCATAATAGATGGAATCACCTTTACACGCGAAGAGGAAGAAAATTCACGCCTGGCGTTTCTCGATGTATCGGTCATAAGATCTGATGGCAAGCTTGAAACTACTGTCTATCGTAAACCGACAACAACTGACGTCATTCTCAGGTTCGATAGCAATCATCCAGCCTGTCAACTTAAAAGCTGCGTGCGAACATTATTTCGACGTGCAGACACGCACTGTAGCTCAACTGAACTAAGAAGACAAGAACGAAAGCACCTGTTCAAACTGTTCACTTCTAATGGGTACCCTAATAGCTTCATAAAGGCATCTATCAGAGGATTCACAAGAACTGAACGTACAGAACCCAAAACGAGAGTGACATATATTCACGGCACATCTGAAGCAGCACAAAGGATGCTCCAACCACTGGGCATCCAAATATCACACAGGCCAAATTCAACACTCCGTTCAGCTTTGGTGAACGCTAAAGATCGTGTAGAACCACACGAACAGTCTGGCGTGGTATACGCGATTCCATGTCTCGGGTGTGACCAACAATATGTGGGAGAGACAGGCAAACAACTGCGCATACGACGATGACGCCACGTACGATGCGGCGGCACCGACCGACGCACATTCACACACTTAGGGATACGCGCGCGAGGCTCACGCACAATGTTATATGGGTACACTCGGACGCAACATAGATCATGCGAAAGTGGTCGCACGGGCAAAGATGAAAGGGGAACGGCTTGTACTGGAGGCTCTCTATTCGCGGAATTCGTTCAATCGACACGTAGATATAGACAGCCACTACGTCAGCATCGTTGATACTGAAACCAAAAACGAGCGAAGACAGACCGACAGGCGAACACGGTGAGTGGCAGAGCGCAACCAATTATTATCACATTCATTTTGTTTTGATAGCGGATCCTGAGTGTGGATGGTGTAAATGGTTCCTACTCTCAGTAGTTGGTGCCCTTTTAAATACTACTCAGTGTGTGCCCTTTTAAATACTATATATATATATATATATATATATATATATATATCAACATGGCTGTGCAGCCAACAAGGCTAACTTGAACGAGTATGTCACCGTTGTGCATCCACAGTTGCCTCCAACTGATAAGAACGATGCGTATCCAGGCTATCAACAGAACGTCGCGAAAGTAAGATGATTACGTTATCACATAATCAACAACACGTATCGTAGAATCGCAGATTAATAGGAGCAATATGCAGTGTTCAACTTGCGTCAATATTCGTGAATTCCACACCCAACAAATCGGTTGTTGAGTTTATTCAATCCAGGTTGGATAAGTTACAGCCGCATCCGTCAGCCTACCTATCATGTGTGCATGCCAACGGGATTTGTGCGCGCTTTGATCTTGCCAAAACGTAGCAACATATATCTCACGATTTCAGTCGTATCAAGTAAAAGTGGTATTCAAACGAGCGTTTTTGATGGAAAACCGGGGCTCAATCAACAGTGATGATTTACACACTATCACAGATTCCAGACAAGGTGAGTACGCTGAGAAAGCGTGAAATTGTCATTCTATAACTCAGTCACTGAATCAAACAGGAATGTATGTGAAGAAAGCTGTTACGTAAAACGCATGCTCTTTCATTCTATTCTCGGAACTGCAAAACATTGTGCAAACGGGGTAAGCATTTTTTGTGACGAGGCACACTTGTCGACATAGACTAATTTAGTTCGTCATCTATTATACAAGTGTTTCGTGAAAATGCTAACGCCTTTGCAACTGAATATATTGATCCGCAAAGTGGGCAGAAACGGTAGGAAACCTTTAGTCGGTACGGATAAGTTACGAGAAGAAAACATGACCATCAATCGTAACCCGCAACATTGTCAGGTACATTGGCTGACTATTCACTCAAACGGAGTGATTATACCAATCTGTCGTTGTCATTGTTTATTTTACAGCAATGTAAACCCAGCTGGAATACTGCTTCCAATTCAATTAACATTCCTCAACCAACGATACTCGTGACTCTGATTTGTACACTTGAATCACCACAATTCAAACAAGCTCGACGTGGAGACTAAGAAGGAAGACAAGATTCGGAAACCGGTTTGAAAAGATACGGGAGGATAGATGAATCATGATTTTTACCACAGGAAGTTGAATAGAACGGACGGTTAACGATTTAATGATGACGAGAACTTTCCCGGAATACAGAATGAATCCATAGGGTAATGAGCGTCCATAGGTGAATTGTAGCGTGATCAATCGAAAAGAATGAGCAGCTGGTTGATAATTTACCGTCAATGATGAGGACAATAATTTACTGCAACAACACCCGGAAGTATGGCTGTATGTAACAAGATGCTGATGTCATGGTTCAACGTTTCAGCCTTGAAAAGGCGTTCGAGTAATTCCGTGGCAAACGGCTGTTCAACAAAGCAAAACCTGCATGGCAAAATCTGAACGTGAATGTTGTTCATCGCGCGCTCGCGTTTTGCAGTCTGAGTACCAGGCCACACTAGGAGAAGATATCCAGTCAAGTAAAATTATGCTCGTTAAACTAATGTTCCTTAGTGCCGATAATCATCTACCATCTCTTCCTTATTGGGACGATTTCGGACAGACAGACCATATGCCCTCTGACCGCAAAACATGACTTATTAATGTATGTATCTCTGTCCAATGTTGTTTTGATTTTTCGTGGTCGTATCGTTGGCACGTTCACAAACAATGGTTAGTGCCGCTTTGAGTAGAAACTGCGCTCGAATAATACGTGAGTGATGCTCGGTTTAGCGTTAGGAGAACAAACACAAGCGTCGGAGAAGAATCACAAGAACAAAACACCTGGCCTTTCTAGCGGTGAAATTTTTTCAGACGTTCCACTGTTCTCAAATAATGCTCCGACTGTCGCGGTAGCGTCTTATAGAAATTGCAAGACTGCCTGGATCGGACAATTTTTTAGTGAGTACTATGCAACTTATAAACAGAAACATTTAAACAGAAACATTTATTATCAAGATAATCCACTCCCAAATATACTGCTCGGGGGTTGATGTTTTAGCAGGCGGATTCTACTAGGCATGTTCCAACAGATGCGTACTTTATGATGAATAGAATGTTGCAAAACCTGCAGCTAGTTACAAAGATTAACGGAGCATTCGAACAGGTTCAAAACGTAAGCAGATAAATTTCTTGCAGAGAAAAGGAATGCCGTTGAGCTACAAACGTGTATAGTAAGATGGCAGAGATGGCGTGTGTAAGGGGAAACTGTAAATCCAAACGTAAGATAAGCAGACGCTTAGAGCATTAGAGTCCAAAGAAGTATAACGAAAAACTTGAACGAAGGCCTCGTAAGCTGAAGGCAACGGGTTAGCAGTCGATCTTCACTTAGTAACGACTCCAGTGGTTTTGGGATACAAAGGACAAGCAAAATATATCATCACATCTATCTTTTCCAGTGCAATACAGACTGTGGTGATCCGGAAAGCATGCTAACATGACGCCAGTCAATCGAGAATTCAGCCTGAACTAACAGGGTCGAATGGCCACTAGATGTCTGAAGGAATCGAGCGTAACGATTCTGTGGATGATGACAGTGGACAAACCTCTAGTTAGCAATGCAGAACAACTTTAACATTCTAAACGATTTAGTAACAATGGACCTCAGCAGGTAAAACAATTGGTTCTTCAGATTCTGAAAGTTAATCACCCTTGAATAAATCGTGCCAAACAAGTGGACACTAACAAGACGACAGTCCATCAGGATAAACTGGGCTGTCTTTTAATATAACCTCTAAAAACGCAATATGTATGTTAAAATGCTAGAACGATGAGCAAAAAACACTTTAGATTGGGATACATTTTACCCTTGTTCAATCCATCAACCATTACACCGTCTGTACCAAGCGTTAAAAATTGCATTAGAAAGTATGCTTAATCGGCATCACAAACCATAAACCGGATTTAAACAGCTGACTAGGGTGATACTGGATACCTTCTAATTAGCAACTCCTAGAGAACAACATCAGGGAAACCAAAAGGGGCTCGATGTCGACACAGTTGAGCTGTCTAGAATTAGATACATTTAGCTGATCATCACGAAGAGTGACCTATGAACGGAGATGACCAATCGAACAAAGTAAAAACCGACAGAGTTCTTTCTTTCGGATAGGACTGCGAACAAATAAGCCGCAGTCTCATGACCTTTCCCCAGATGAAGGATGATATAAAAATCAGATAACACTGATATATACGTTTGGCTTTATTCAGCTGCCATCCAACCCTATCCTTTGAGTTCAGGATCTGAGTCAAAGGCACCGCATGAGAATCCCGATGGTTCCCTGAACCAAATCGCATTAATTGCTGTGTACATACTCACATACAATCATGTCTTTCCGAAGAGACAAAAGACCCCTAACGAGTCAGCAGTACAAAATCACACCTCGAATATGTAGCAGATACAAACTCACCGTGTACAACAGAATAGTAGTGAAAAACTGAACCAGCGAATAACCGGACATAAACTTGAAGGTACCAAAGCTAGTGACTAGCGCGCAACGGCCTTGGCGAATAAGTGTGGGGACGCAGCCGATGTGCTGACTCTTTGACGTGAACGGGCTGGCCACGCTGGCTTCAGCCTCGCTCAGTGAGATGCCGGCATGCGCCGCTTTCAATGCGCCACAGTCGTTCGCGCCATCGCCACACATGGCCACAAAGTAGCCGACGGACTGCAACGCCTCGATCAGCTGCGTCTTTTGGTCCGGTGAGAAGCGGGCGAACACAGTCCCCTTGACCACAAGCTGTAAAAGAGGAAAGTAATATAATAAACAAAAAATAAGCGCGAGTAATGGGCACATCATCAGATGCGACGATATAAACCAGTTCGCATCAAAGTCGAATTAGGTCTTCTTCGGGCTGCCTGTTGAGATAACAAGGATTACCGGTAAGTAGTCGGTCACTTGATCAATTTCGGGTTGAACATCACCCGCATAATAAAGGTTTAGAGATGAATCCGAAATAACAGATACAAGCATTTCAGTTCAAAATGCGGCAGTCTTAACGTTCCAATCTAACCGCGGGACAATTACAACAATCACAAAACACAGTACAAGAAACAGATTCTATGTGCCATAGGTCAAACTTGTCAATAAACCAATAGTCTACGCCCAGCCTTACGCAAAACTGTATAACCTATAAGTAGTTTGGCAGATTTCATAATTGGATAAGACCCGATTACAAAAACCTGGGCTTCGACTGCATTCGAATCAGCGACAGAAATGTCATGCCCAGATGCAGCAAATGCTAACAAAGTCATACTGGGAGATCAGGCATTTCGCGCTCAATCCACTGTATCATATAGAATACACCAAATGATCCAGCGGGTTAACTGCCTAACTAGGATTTCCCAACACTACGCTGAAATCCAACAACGCCACGGCTGAGATCTGCAACACAACTTATGAGTAACACAAGTTCATTTATCATGAGTTGCAGAGCGAACCTTCGTTGGTTTGAGGTTATACGTCAGGCAGTTATGATAGCTTCATATCTATGATACCTTCAGATGCAGAAATATCACAAATATTGCAGCATATCTGTCTCGTGAACAAGATTAGTTGACGTTTAAAACAATTCGTTCTCTTTCTTCTGTGGTAAAATTTCGTACATTCTAATAACACATGGACTTAACTAATTTTAAACATTATCTAATCTCTTAAGCCATTACTTCCATCATAGGAAAATTTTCCTTAATATTTACAATTACTTACACATCCACATGTGAACAGAATGTACTAAATGCTACTCTGGAGAACAACAGATGATTTACGGGATATTTGCTTCTTAAGCAATCTCGGTAAGTTCTTGTGACACTCAAATTGAAAACAACAGCAACTCGAATATGGATATCTTGCAGACAGCTTAGAATAAAAGTCGTGCTGATGAGCAATATACTCTTTTAAAGGGCAGACACTTGAAATACCTTTACATCAGTCGGAGACAGAAACATCGCACAAAATAGTAGACGATGGCGATTTTTCGGGATGCCTCACTGCAATTCGAAAATGCAGGATCAACATGAAAACTTGATTCCTAAGGCAAAACTTTTGAACAAAATTCTGAAAAAAGGACTGGCAATTTCGGAGAAGTTTAAACGCATCTCAGGAATGATAAATTAACTTGAAACCGTGAAAGTTACCGAAGAACATCGTAACCGAATTCAAGGTTTATTATTGTAGAGTAGTAAGAACGATAATTTTAAAAAACGACATTCACTGAAGATAGAGCATTTGCCGCGTTTGGGCATGTCGTTTCTGTTGCTGGTTCGAATCCGGCCGAAATCCAGATTTTTCACAAGTAGATCTCTTTTAAATTCACTAAAGTGCCAATAACATCCAAATAAACGTAAAATCGTCCGTTTAACGCGGGCTAACACAATTCGAGAGGTGTGGTTTTCTAATCGAGTGAACACCAATT
>LOND01000212.1:149028-172805 GCA_014220965.1 Paragonimus kellicotti
AACATCATCGATCATCGGCAATGACTAAATTGCAATAGCTACGCACAAGTTCGCGAGCCACACCTACAAAGTCACAGCGCCCACCTAAAACATACATAGAACACACAACACAAGACATACTATCGTAGAGACACACGGACCAGATTGGGCAAGAATAAATAACAAGGCGAACCAAAACACAACACACTGGCACCATCCACAACGAACGCATCTGCTTTTGTCTGGCTGCTCCCCTTTGGCCAATCTGACATGGTTGAACCTGCAAGGACCGATGTCCTAGTCAGCATAGCCCATCAGGTCGAAACAGCACACAAACGAATGCCCACACACCCACACGCACACAAAAGCATGAAGCACGAGTAGCGGTAAGTGAAACGGCTTAAACAATTATACACCACTTAAGGTGTGTAATCTCACTCAGTTACCCAAAGCGTTTGGCCGTTTAATCACAGTTTTGTACCAATTGCGATAACATATGATAGCGCACACCTTTAGATCTGTACGGGAAACTAGTGCGAATGCTTCTTGTCCCTCCGTGGTGAATCAGCACACATGTGTTGATCGCGCAGTGTGGGACTGACACAATTGCGAAGGCTGCCCCGTTAAAATGTCTCAGGATTAATTCGTTCGAAAACAGCGAACGATAAGGGTCCGGATTTTAATCGTTATTGCAAAGACCGGAGAATGCTCAAAATGACTGCTGATGTCGAAAGAAGCTTTATGATAGCGACATGACTACGGATGGTTACGTTGTATAATGTACAACGTTAAAGTAAGTAGTATGGAACAAAGTATGCGTGTGGGAACTTAAAGGCATATCCCCATTACAAAAAAGACTAGGAGCTGGAAGCTGGCATCGTGTGAGTGCACTATGCGCGACGTGTCAACAGACCGATGATTCATCAGTGTCAATAAATGTGGCCGCACGTCAGCCGCATAAAACAATGCTTGCGTTCGTGGTTGTAACGGATGCAAGAAACAAACAACCTTCCAGACCAAAAGCTTTTGCGGTCACATGATTGGACAGTCACCGATTTTCCAGCTAACCAGCATCAGCCTATTGTGATTCAAAAACTTCTAATCACGTACCCCTGATCTTATTTCCTCGGGTTTGTACCCGAATAGGAAGTGTGGAACGGCGAGTGGTTAACAAAATGACTTGTAGAGATAACTTGGCGTAGGCTTCCTTTGGTTCTGACTACCACGACGGACTAGTCCGGATACACATGCTGTGCTACGTGTACTTTATCGACTTTAGAACAATCAAAACTCTGTCTAAAGAAAGGTACTCACCTGTCACCATAACTGGACGAATGTTGGCATTCCTGAGTACCTGGATCACGGGAGCAGTTTCTGGTTTAAGCCGATTCTCCATTACCAAGAAACCGAGAAAGAGCAGGTCTTGCTCGGCTCGTTCACGTGGTATGCGTAGCACTCGTGTGTACGACACTTTCAATGGACGCCAAGCCAAGGCCAGCACACGATAGCCCTCACGGGTGTACTCCAGAAGTACAGATTGGTAATCGGAGGGGACTGGGGAATAAACGTCAAAAAGAACGTGAGCAAAAAGGAGAGTAAGATGCCAACTGGAAAATAAACGTGTGCTCACAGTGAAGCGGGTGAACGTTCAACAACGTACTTCACGAAGGATTAAACCGTCTGAATGGCACGTTATTTCTGAAATAAACAACTGCTTTAGTTGACATATTGATGTATAGGTTTAGTCAATCTTACAGACAGCTTGTCAACATTATTCGCTTTCACATCAAGAGAATAAGGCGTAGTTCAGCCTGAGGTCAGCAATGAAAATATAGACAAGATACAAAAACTGACAGTCAACAAACAGGTTAGCAACAGCAACACAGCCACAATCAGGAAAGAACATAGCGGAGGAACGGAAAAGTTAAAATTATTAACCTCACTGGTAAAAACATGCTTCAAACAATGTACTTTCGATCTACTATTGTATAACATGCAGCTTCGTTTGAGCAGTATAGTGTATGCATTCGGAACTAAAAGGTAGGCCTCAACGTCAAAAAGACAAGAGACAAGAGACGACTATTGGAACTGTGTGTACGCATTATGGGGAGCGTGGCACCACGGCGAATGATAATGTACTGCTCCCCAATGTGTGCGGATGAACGTCAGCCACGTAAATGAGTGTAAACGTTCGTCGCTCTATTTTTTCATAACTTGTGAGGGACTTCGTGTAATACACAACTTCGCAGGCCAAGCGTCTTTTGCGATCAGAACACTGCGAATGCATACAGATGGACATAAAGCATATGGTGCTCAAAAGCAAATTACAAGAAATCATTGTTGCCGGTGATCATGAAACAACTTGGTCGTCGATGCCAAGGAAATGACAGTTGGGTCCACGGGAGCCTTAGGCGGCATAAACTGATCCACGGGGAAGTAAGATCACATAATTGACGATGATTATCAGATTGTTTCATGCGTATTTGCGGGCTTACCGGTCTCAGATGAGTAAGTAGAACTATTTAAAACGGCCGGTAACAGGCGTCACCTTGGAGCAGCAACAACAACAGCATGTAATATTTTCTAAGGTTTCCAATCAGCGTTCGCGAATCCGTTACACCAAGCGTGCACTGCACTGATTGCCTACGTATCCAGCAAACTCATTCATCCTGTAGACAGCCTGCTCATGAACATATTCGGTAGTGTTGGGCTAGCAGCCACGACCTTCTAGAAGCCACAATGAAAACTACCGTCTGACAAATTAATTACATGAAAGTGAACAAACAGAACGAAAAACACAACTGATACAGAGAAAGAGGGGGAAAGAGCGCAACAGTACATAGTGTTCATAGGATAAACACGCAAGTCCTCTTCACCGCACTTCAAAGAAAACACAAGGATATAGGCAAAAACTCACTTGTATCACGACGGCATAGAGTCTCAAGCATCTCAGGCGCCCCTTTGGTGTACACGCTGAAGTGTGAGCTGTTCAGTACACGAGCTATGACTGACATACGTTGGAGACTGGAGGTGAACGGGAACTGACGTAGTATCCCGATCTCGTAAGGGATCATCTTGTGGAGAGGATAGACGATATTTAAACCACCAGCAATCAACCGAAATACGGAAACAGACGATAATGGCCTGTCTAATTTATGAGCACACTTGTTAGAAATAATGTCCGCGTACTTCAGATTCAACGCCCACGTGAAAACGTTAAACACAACCATCAAACCTTTGGCAAAAAATTACACAAACTGTTATAATTCAGTGGAAGGCACAAATCAAAATGGAAGCTGACAATAAGCGAACAGCGTACTCTTACGAACTGATGATTCGATGTATAACAGAAAACGATTTTGAATTAGTACCTTGCGTAATATTTACACAGACATACTGGAAAGTCGTACGACAGATCACACACAGTCACTGTGAACTCAATTTAAGTTGAGTGACATATTGTAGCGAGAAGGCGTCCAATAAAGCACAATCTTTATTGTCCAACACGATAGTTACCACGCTACGCATGCGCTCGCGTTTATGAGTCATCATTCCAGTCCACAACACGCCCAGGTTTCCGCTCACACGTCGTGTGCACTTCTGCCCGGTTTATGTGTGATCGGCGCCTTCTACCGGGGGGTTTTCCGCCTGCCACTCCTCGTCCGTTAGTCTTGTTGAGCGATGGCTCGTCCGGTCGCTCGTGTTGTCCGCCATCTATCCACTGTGGGCTTTGACTGTATTCCGCGACCGTGTCGAGATATTCCTCTTGAGTGTTGGAATAATCGCGCCCCCGATCTGGTCGTCCATCTTATTTTGCCTGCCATGCCTCGCCCGTTGGTCCGATCCAGTCGAGCGATGACTCATCCGGTCGCCCACGTTGTCCCCGATCTGCTCGCTGTGGGCTTTTGGACGGACCTCCCCGCGTTGAGGTATTCCGCCAAGTGTTGGAATACTCTCACCTCCCGCTTGATAATCCATCCACAATATGTACGGTTGGGAACAACCGTGGAGTCCGCATTAGCTTGTCAAAACGACCGAAGCCAAAAGACGCCAGCGTCCATGTTAGAACAAATAACTTGAATCACGCCGTTTGTGTGCGCTCCTTCGCTCTTTAGTCCGGAAACGTGGAGTGTTCTCAACGAAGATGTCAACAGACTTGTGTTTGGGATCATCGCTGTCATCGCCAAGTTAGCTCACACTATAGCGTGTATGACTGATGCGGGTGAGAATGCGGCAGGTTCGCGACGCGTATTCCGGAACGCCTTCGGCGGATAGTCGCGATGACCGCGCAGATTCGCAGATCGGCTAGGCTAAACTAAGCAAAGAAGCGCTCCCTTACAGCGAGCGGCGATATGTTATATATAGCCACAAGCTGCAGAACGCTAGATGAGAACGAGTCGGTGATATGAGCGAGTTTCTGCCTCATCAGTATTTATGTATATACCAACTGAGTCTACGCGAGTAACCACGGCACCGGTACAGTTGGTTGACACGCACGTTGGTGACAAGCAATCACGTCGTCAACGAAGTATGAAGAACCCTGGCTGTTCCATTCAGCAAAGTGGGTAGCTGTCACCTGCCTAGTTAGAGTCCTCGTGGTCACTCAAATCGCCGGAAAGAAACGCTATCTGAGATGGCAGTGTGTCACAATCAACGACATATCTGCATTTAACATTTCTAGTTTCGTTTCTGATTAGGTTCTTTTCTTTATGAATTGCCGATCGTTTCTAATAACGTTTTCTTCCTACTGGCCTCTTCCACATCACTGTGAGATTGGATGGCGGCGGCCTGAGCAAGGCAGCAATGCTTTTTGGTCGGCTTGCCATGGCTGTTAAGATGCTTTGATGTATGTGTGTGATACCCATTCAACAAAGCACAGGGCGTATCGATTGTCAAATTCGGAAAAAAGAGTATATAATAGAAAAAGAGCAGATTGCATGGTGGTTCGAACTGTTGTTCAAGCCAAGTCAATCCAAACTGCTCTATGTGCCTGGGGAGGTGAATATTCAAGATTGATGTAACCACATCTTCAGCAGTTTGAGTGTTTAATGAATTGGACGTATTCCAAACGAAATTACACGTGGAACAAAACGTGAGACTTCACTCACTTTCTAGTAGTGAAAATGCATTTGTTAACGATGAAGAGTTCCTACTGTCCAAGTTTTTAACTCAACGAACATCTGATTACTTATTAGGATCTGAGACATTATGACGTGTGAGTTCTTGGCCGGGGATAAGCGATTATTTCAGCACTCCGTGAAATATCCCTTACACGACAGTAGCAGGTGGTCGAAGTCCATAGCACATGGATCACAGACAACACGAGAGATCGAGCGCGGTACCATTCAATGAAATTGGGTCAACGGGAAAGAAACAACAGGCGAAAAGCCATGCCAGATAACGTCAACCAACCGCACGAAACTGGATAGAAATGTACATGACGTTTAAATGAACACCTTGCCGCGATATGGACTGCTGCCTCAGTTCACAAACGCGAGCGCACGAGTGGTGTGTGGAACATACGAACTGGGCAATAAAGATCCTGCCTTATTGAACGACTTTTCGCCGTAATCGGAGGAAATTAGCATTCAGCTCGTATTTGGGAACAAGTATCAAAAAGCCGCTGATGAGTTGTCCCGTCAAGAAGGGAAAATAAAACATGGAATCATTTGGACGTGTTACGCGATAAAGAGCGTGTGTAAGACCAACTAGCCAACTCTGTAAAACCAGTTTGTAGGGGGATGGAAGTAGACAGTTCCGGATACTGAACGGCAGGGAAATCATCTGCATAAATTAGCAGGCTGATCAGAAGAACGGAATGACTTCAATATAAACAAGGGATATCGCATATATATACTGCATTTTAAATTGACGGAACAAATGCGGCAACCGCCTTCTCGGATAACTCAAGCAGACTCTGAAGTAGGCATAACAATAAAAGGTGTCATTATTTCTATTTTGTATAAAGCTTTTCAAGTGTAGGATCCTGACTGACACCACACTATGAGAAGGTTTTCAAGGAGAAAAGCTGCATTCAATCCAAGGAAAACAGTGCAAAAACAAGACTCTCAGTCTATCCATATGAGAAGCGACGATAGCGACTATCAATCAGACAGAAGTGGGTTCAATTGCCGATTTCTTCGAAAGCCCCAGTGATCGAAGTTTAAAGTGACTTCACAATGCGAAGCTCCTCACATGCGACCAGATTTGTCGCATGATAACGAAAATCCTTTGAAGTAAAGGATGAGAACACAACGATTTCAGAAAGTCAACGAACCATGGTTTTCGTTGAATGTTATTTTCTATACACTCCATTGTATTTGTCAATGTGAGAGATTTTCGGCAATAGTAGTAGTAGTACGAACATATATGCAAAGTTACATTGCACGCGAGGGATGAAGCAATGAATGAACGGAATGGCGATCGATCACGATCAGGACGTTATGTCAACGAATAAATTTATGAGTCATAACAGTGCCCACGACTACAACGAAATCCGAGGCAGTCAATGTCGGTGACGACAACACGTTTCTACATCACTCAAAAGAAGTAGACGAACGCTTGACACATGCACCACATCAAAACACAGACAAACAGTCCCTCATGGTTTCATGTTCGGAACCCGGCTGCGCGTCAAGAAAATAATACGGTCCTCAATCCCGATTCGCTGGACTTTTACGGATGGGTACTCGCACCCCAGCGTTCACCGCCCTAGTGACCTAAGCTAAATATCACTCAGTCTTCGGGTAGCATATTTTTGTACGAACTTGCCATACGCTTATCGCCGCTCTGTAGGAATGGACGCCAAAGCACAACCGGACAGAAAATCACTCTGAATCCGACCTGTTGTAGAATTCCAGGTCCTCTATCACAACTGGGAGAAAATAAGTGGCACAGACGAATATGGTTGCACAGTAGATCGCTGTACTAGTGCACAGACCAAAACGAAGTTTGACTTAATGAAGTAGAAGAAGATTGGTCATATCAACTGTTCTTTTGGACGAATAACCCTGATGGGCTAAAAGCCGAAACAGATAGGCGTAACTGTTACAAAAAAACTACATATCGAAAAGCACGAAGATGTCACTCAAGTGGAGATGTTGCCACGCAAACATGTGATGCTGACCCGTTGAACAGATTAGCCATCTCTCAAAGGTAAATGAAGTCAAGCCAACCAACGAGATCCAGGTGACCACAGACACTATACCAACATTAATGAACCGGACTTTCAGCGTAGCCAAGGCAGTTCGGGGGACAGAGTATAAGTTGTTGATCATCTGAACGCAGATGATCAACTGGCGCAAAGAAAATGTTCCACGGGATAGGGCGCCAACCTGATCCCAACCCCCAACCTGGAGGACCAGGAGACTGAAGTTTGTCTGGCCGCGTCGACCCGTCGACCCCTGCAGGTAGGGACTGTTGTGTGCGAACACACGACAGTGATGCCCGCCCGAACGAGCCCACGGAACTACGAAGGCACGCAAGCCATCACACCACGGCAAGGTCCAGTCTCATTGTGATGGAATTTCAACGAAAAGCTTATTCTCCTCTGCTTTATGCATATCAACTAACGATCTGACGCAAATGAGATGATGAAAACGAGGATATCGCGAACAAAGATACACGAACCACTCAAGACACCGAACCGTCGTTTTTGCTTTCGCCAAGAAAACAGTACGTTCACACCAGAGAAGATGAATGTAACGTACACAAGCTGTTTGAAGACCAATTTAAGCAAGTTTGAAAAGTGAGTGAGTAAGGCTCATTCTTGGGTTTCATGCAGCAACTAATGATCACCACTTAGCGTGTAGAAGTTAGTCTGGGTCTAGATGCACGTAACTTGGCACATCACGTGATGTAAACATCGATAGTGCGTGTGACTCACATCTGGCTCAATCGTGGAATCGGGCGTCACATTAGTCAAGGAAACCTTGATATCCGGCCGAACAATAGCTGGCACAGCCATTTCGAACTTGCAATGGTCTTCAGAGATTTCCTCCAGAAATTCCTATATGATGTACAGGGGCGAGAAACGAGACAAAAGTGTTTATAACATGTTTAAGCGCAACTTCGGCTCAACAAAATACAAGCATATGTGCGACTGAGATTAGACTCACCCATTTGGTTGAATGGAAC
Source organism: Paragonimus kellicotti (assembly GCA_014220965.1). Lineage (NCBI taxonomy): Eukaryota > Metazoa > Platyhelminthes > Trematoda > Plagiorchiida > Troglotrematidae > Paragonimus > Paragonimus kellicotti. The sequence continues at coordinate 157,144 of LOND01000212.1, forward strand.
ATTTTCAGGTCCAATGGGTCACCAGATAGAACGCCCTCAATGCGAGTCAAAGAGTGACACGAGGCCATTGCTTCTAGTAGCGGACCGTGTTCGAATTCGCTCGGGTTCATCTGCGGTTCACCAAAGTTTCCCTGATTGTTTGGTACTACACCCCACAGGTCCATTCCATCTTCGGTTAAAGTGCCCGTCTATTCAACAATGGACGGAAGGGTCGAAATGTCAGGTGAACTTAGCAAACAATAAGACGTATCAGACAAAAATGGTCATGCTGGTGGTTGCAAAAATAGTAAACCGGGACAAGTCGATCAAAGAGTCTGATGACCTCCAACTCACCTTGTCAAAGCAAGCGACATTAATCACACCGCACACATTGATCGCGGAGGGATTTATACAGTAGATATCATGATCTCGAAGACGACGTTGAGCGAACACAATAGCGACAGTCATGGCCACAGGAAGAGCGGGCGGTACGACGATCGTGATCAGATCAAGTGCGCGCAAAACAATTTGCTGCGTTTCAACACCAGACCGATGCTACAATGCGCGAGAATAAACAAGCAAAGAAACACGGTGTACCCGAACGCGAAAATCACGACACATCTAGAGTCCATTTGGCCACAACGCTCTCTCAGCGAATTCAGACATTGTTTAGGTACGGTACCGTTCATTAGTGAGGGCGCATCTGACAGAAATTAGGTGCGCATTACAACGCATTTGCGTACAAAAATAGCAGTAGCAGGTCTAGACAAAGAAAAACTGCTCAAGTCACTCCTGATTAACAGACCAACTGGGTTCCTGTTGCCAAGGCAACTGAACACAAAGCAAGCACAACCAGTAGGGGCTGCGTATCAAGTGTTGCGAAGGCGTCAAAAAGGGCACTGATTAAAAAACGCCGAAACAGCTCTAATCTGCAACACGTAGACATTTTAAGCATAAAATATCGATGGGACCGGACAGCTGTACGCTTTCAAATATCCTGAGGTTAAGACAAATACGACAATTAGACCAAACCAATCCATGATAAGCAGTACAGTAAGCTTCCTGAATGTAACTAATTTTGCAACATGTGCAGCAGACGATACGACTTCGCAGTTCAGCAAGGGTGAACGAAAAAGTATCGGCAAAGATAAATGAACGCAGCAACTAACAGATCATTCGCTGAACATCGTATTCGTCTCCAAAGCAGAACAGGATGGAGGAGGTGGCAGATGGTCCGATTTAGTGAGGGTACGTTTTATTGTTGTCTGACAGGGTTGTTTGCAACATAAGCACAGCTACGGGTATGGGCAGTGAAGATTACGATCAAGATCACAGCCACTATTGCATAAGTGATTCAACCGGATGCACAACTGTCATATAACTATGAAGTGAAGAACATGTCATATTAGACAGCCGGAAAGGGTACGGGATGGCGATTAACTAATGAAACAGAACGGAGGATGTCCAGTAAATAAACAACCGAGTCGTAATTGAGGGCCAATATCTTCAGTACAATGCATTTCGGTTGTACCACGCATTTATAAGGAAATCTGCGCCCAGAAATTAATACGAATGTATGTTCGCATACGTCCCAATCGTCAAACAAACGTCAGGACATCGGAAGGACCCAACTGATGTAGTGTCATACACCACGGCTGACTGAACGACCCCACACACTTCCCAGAAATGCAGATGGCCATGTAAACATGACCCAGCTATATGGGTATGTAAATCCTTAAAGATCAAGAACATGCATTCACTTCGCGTTCGTTACCGAATATCCACTTTCTTGCTAACCCGATAGTGCTGTCCGATGTGAACGACTGAACGAAGGGCATAGTCAGTTGATTCACTTCCTCCTTTTTAGCTGATAACAGTCCATGAAGTCGCCTTTTATAAGCGAACTGTGAAATAAGAGAAGGTCTCCTTGTTGCTAGAGACGTTTCAGATTGGTGAATACCGCACTGACTTTCGAGATGGAAGCTTATATTTCATTTCTAATAATTCCGCCGCTACTGATGCGATTTTCTGATTGGCGAAAGACCTTCACAACTTCAGTACCTCACATAAAAATCTAAGTAATCGCACAAGCCTTTCCGAAACAATTTGCACTTTGCAATTGGTAAGCACATTCGGAAAAGATGCACAGCGATTGCGACACAGCACGACAATTTGTACAACTTGTCAAAGAGCAGCATATTCAGGATGAGTCAGCCTTCCGACGGGCAAAGGGCAAACAAGAGCAATCTGCGCGTGCCGCTGACAGTCTTTGATTATCTTGTGATCAACAAAGTTGAATAAAACTGGTAGAAAGTTTCTATACCACATGTCTCAGACTTGAATTTGCCAGGTTTTTCGCTGTAGAGCTCGATATCAGCTCAAGCAGCTCAAGCAATAGAACAAAAAAAGAACAAGTTTCGCAGAACCCCGTTCTTAGGCCACTCTAGAATATATACGTAATCATCGAATCATCATTATCATCATCACGCGGACCTAACTATAAAAATAGCTACGTCTATATTCAAACATACAACATCAAGGCGCCTACACCTTGCAAACAAACAACCGAGCTGTAGAAAGTAAGGCGTCATCAGCAAGACAGCTTCCTTACGGCTTTCACTGCCCCGCATCATTAAGTGCACTCACTTCACAGACAACTCGGCCAAACAACGACAACATTCACGCCACTGAGCTCGATTAGCCGCCATCTCACCTAACGTCTCAAGCCACCGACTCTGTGAGTCGCGAGGGCCCCAGCCCGGGAGACGAACCCGATCCTACAGTGACCAACCCCTTCGTGAACGATTTCATTTGTCTACGCCAGGTCATCATCTGTCCACCACGCACCTTGTGCCAGTCGGCCGCAGCGTCGGCAAACAGTGCTCGGTGTGGCAAACGACTAGCTGGCATCCTTAGTACATGACCTAACCATCTAAGTCTGTGCAAATGTAGCGACTGAACAAAAGAACTCGTTTGACAATCAGTGCCAAACACCCGCTTCCTAACCTCCTCGTTGCTCACTCGCTGGTGCCACCAAATAAGGGGGATCGAACGCAGATATCGGTGGTCGAATACCTGAAGACGCGTCTTTACAGTCGAGGAATACGGTGACTGTTGGCCGGCGGTACACATGCTACAGAATTTGACGAAGGGTAAAAATGTGATCTATACAACCCGCCCAGGGCGAAACCCTGCCTGTTCTTCCCTAATGTTGTCTTCCCGAACTGCAGTGAGTCGACGAAGTATAATGGATGCCAGAACCTTTTAAACGACCGGGATCAAACTAATCCACTTATGGTTTTCGCAAGAGTTCCGCGCTCCCTTCTTAAACATGGGAACTATTATCGAGTGACACGCAGCACACAGGGATGGTATCCATCGTCCAATAAGTTGAAACAACCGAGTTGAAGCCTCTACTAACGCATCCCCACCTTCTTTGAAAAGTGCAGGCATGAGATCATCTGGACCAGCAGCCCTATTACGTTTGAGAGTCGAAATACAATTGCGAACCTCAGTCTCAGTGGGTGGTTCCAAATCTACCGACCAGGGTGCTACATCACAAGTTTGTGGCGGCAACACAATAGAAGCAGGAGGCCAGCTAAATTGACCCTCAAAGTGTTCCGCCCAACGCTCTAACCTTCTGGACTTAATATAGATGAGTGTGCCATCTGTCTCGCTGATAGCTTCACTGACAGACGGTCGCCTGGGACCACAGCACAAATAAGCTTAAACAGTTGCCGGTGTTCCCCTGAGGCAAAAGCGGTTTCCATTTCCTCAACTTTTTCCACTAACCAAGCCTCACGATCAGCCTTTAGACTACGTTTCAGTTTCCTACGGATATCTCTTCTAGACTTGTTATGTGAACTACCAGAAGGAATGTTCCGTCTGGCTTCTAACAACTCCAGGGATTTCTCTGAAATCCAATGTTTGTTTACCCCATGTACCCCTGTACCGCATGCTACAGTACCTGCTTTCTGAATGGCCTGTGAGATTTGAGTCCAGCAGCTATTAGGATCTTCGGAGTAAGAACTACTAAAGCAGCTTTCTAGCTGCTTTACCGTTGGTATAGCATATTTCTCAACACCTAATCGTTGCTGTCGGTGGGGTCGTTGCCCAGCAAAAGTAAGAACAAAACGACAACGTACCAACGCATGATCTGAATCCAAGCATGTGCTCCAATAAGAACGACAGTCTTGAATGGAACCCCGCCACCTATAACTAACGGCTATGTGGTCTATCTGAGACCAGGCCTGATTCGGAGAAGGCGGGCGCCAAGTATAGCATTGACGTGCACGATGCCTAAAACTAGTGCTGGCTAAAAATAGCTTATGCTCAGCGCACAGCTGCAACAATCGCCCGCCATTATCTGATCGATGTGACGCTATCCCAAACCTGCCACCTAAACGAGACTCGGCGTGCGAACGTCGAAGGCACTTGTATTAATTCACATTCTAGGTTTAAGCAAGGGACGAGGGAGGCCTGAAGCTGAGTGGCAAGAGACGGAACTTACCGGCTCAGTGTTACCACGGTTAGCTACATCTGTTGTGGGACCTGTAGAGTAATTATCAGAAATGGAGGTCGGGAGGGGCCTGAGAGCTAAATTTGATAGGACAGTGGGGAGGGGTCAGCAGTAGCATGATTTCGCCTATCCACCCTGCTGTATGCAGCAGATAGGGCGACCCGGTTTATACTGCGAGACGGCCGATGCAGTATGGATTTATTGTTGTGAATATTCATGGTTGTGTGTGGGCTGAGATACTGCCAGGACGCCCAGACCTAGACAGGAGAACGATTAGGGTTCTCAACCAAAGCCTTTGGCTCAAAAGCCTGTACCGCAAGGCAGCGGTTGGGTGGCAATGTACCAGAACTGGTACTTTTTCCGGAAAAAGATGCCAACCTTCTTCCAACCCCCAACCTGGAGGACCAGGAGACTGGTTTGTCAGACCTCTACCCATTGGCCTGCCTGGTATGAGTGACTCTATCGGTGTGGTGGCCACACCGTCCAGTTTAGCCCAATAGGTCATCGAGATGCGCAAGCCGTCACACCACGTCAAGGTCCAGTCTCGTTGTGACGGCATCGAATCGGAGTAATCGATGTAAACAAGAGAAATTGCAATCGTTAGTCAGCAGTAAATATGACGCTGAACCAAACCTTGACGATACGTAATGATGAAACCTATACATTTTTAACCAACGGATTGTGGATAACGCATCACGAGTGAGATATACCACTACATATTTTAACCATCCGGATGACATTTCTCTGGAGTGTCGTATGTAAATCCATAGTAAGAACCGAAGAAAAGGTCTATGGGGTTGATTGTAGTTAGATCAACGTGAGTTGTGCCAGAAGTGTCTAATATAGCGATTTTATGAGAAAAGTAACCAAGAATCCTTCAACAAGACCACTTAGTGTCTGTTTCAAAGAAAGCTTTATTTTAACATTCATCGGATGAAACTCAGGCCATTGGGTAAAATATCGAAAAGTGAATCCGTCATTAAAGTGTTATTAAGAGACGTTGCAGATGAAGTAAGGTTCGGAACCCGTAACACATTTCACCGGTTACAATCGGCCGTCTCAAGCCTAATCAAATCGGAGGAAGTTGCTGTCGGCGTTATCAAAAAAGATCCATCGATTCACATTACTAATGCCTAGAAAGTTAACATTACAGTGATAACCAATCAACAAGATCTAGATACAGGACCTTATGAAAATGGATGGATGAAAATGAATGGATAAAATACCAACACAATGCTTAAAAACATCAAACTGCAGACAATCTCCGCGGTAGTAAATAAAAACGTGGACGGACTGCCTTGTCAACGTTGATAACTAGTACACATTCTATGGTGCTATGTACCACAAATCACAACTTCAGCTGATAGCACCAACTAGGCATCCAAAGAACAGTCAATATATTTCTCATCTCTCTCTCTATTTCTCATCACTAACACAACAGAGATTTCTCAAAATAAAGAAATGCTAATAGCAAGCGACTTAACCAGATGACTTTATCGGAAACACAACTGAACGCATTTGGATTGAGAAATAAACCAGACATCTCAAATGTAACTTACAGACAACGTACCGTGAACGAACGTTCGAAACAGAAACATTTCGTTTTCTTCCAGTGGCATAATTCTATAGGACGACTGCTATTGCACTCAACGGATCCAGTCCACATGGACAGCGATTGTGTTTAGTTAATTAAATGTTATCACTGCGATGCTGTTTGCCTGGTATTGCTGAACGAACTCCAAGAAACTAACGCGAAATTCAGAAGCTAGAGGGAGATTCAGATGTCGAACACCATAAGGGAACCATAATGAATGGTTCGAACAACTTCAAATGACTCACAACGGTCAGTCTTTCCATGCAAAACGATGTGCAGAAGCGCTCATTATTCAAACACAATACACCGCAAACGCAATGATATCATACTCATGGCTGCAGTGAGACATGGATCAACAAATAACGTCAAACATAGACGGTCCTTACCTACAACAGTCGTACTCTCATTTAATGACCGTCGAATTCGGCCATTCCCTTCCGGCAAAACGCAAATTCACCTAACCACAGTAGGCACTTCGCGCACTCGGTTTTTTGTTAAAGTGATTTCGTTTACAACACTCCTCGGGAAGGTCACTCGGGGTAGTTGAAAGATAGAGTATTACGGATAACTCGTAAAGTGTTGTTCACAAGCAAGTGAACAAATACAAGTTTAACATGTCGCCCAAACTGTCTAACTGCATTCGTGTCAAATTTGTTACGCGAATAATTTGCAAAACATACAAATCCCAGTCTGGAACGAAACTCAGCTAGTTCTTCTCAAGTGTCTGGCTAGCACAAAGTAGTCAATGATAGACTCAACAAGTCTAGTTAGTGCTCGGGCTCAGCACGGAAGAACAAACTCGATTACGCGTACTAGTTGAAACAATAACACAGAAAACTCTAACGCTTCACCCCCTTCGTCTAGAAGTGTAGGTACAGATTCATCTGAGCCAGCAGTCCTATTACGTTTAGGAGGCCAAATGCAATCGCTGACCTTGGTTTTGGTAAATGGTTTTCAAACTAAATCATCAGGATTGCACAGCAGTCAAGTATCACCGCGAACCACTGGTATATTGCTGTCCTTGATGATTCTTATGATGATGAATCTACTAATTGGGTCATGACATTACAGACACTGCGCTGCGACAAGGTGGAAGCAGAAATTAAGCTAAACTAGCTTCAGTGATAGGCTCCACCGGCTAAACTCTTTGAAAATGCTATAGATGGATTTGTCATCTATCTCGTCGATAGTTTCACTGGCAGATGGAAGCCCACGGCCAGTGTCTCGGATAACTATCAAGAGTCCATTGGTATCTTTGGAGCTAACCGGCTTCAAAGTCACCAACTTTATCGGCCAGTCGAGCCTCTCGACCAGCTTTACAAGGATAGCCCTAATCGAATCTTTCTATCAAAAGCCTTAGTAACCCATATGGCACACAACAAACCCCAAACGGTCATTCTGAAGATTACAATATCGCAAATAACACCAACAACAATGTGGAATACCTGTGGAGCTTGCCTTCAGTAGCAGTTTGGGTTCGCTTGTATTCTAGGATAGTTTGATAAACATATCCTTGCCAGAGGTTTCAATCGGCGAGGTCGCCATCCAGCGAATTGAACAAGGAAGTAACAGTGCACCACTCTATGGTCTGAATCTAGAAACGTGTTCCAGTAAGATCAAGAGTACCGGAAGGAACCATGTCACATACCTAATAAAAATGTACTCTACCTGAGAGCAGAATTGATCATGAGAAGTAAAGCGTCCAGTTGATCGATGACGCGCACAACATCAAAGACCAGAATTGATCAACAATAGATTATGCTTGGCATATAGCTGCGACAGCTGCTTAACATTCTCCAGGCGTTCCAACACCAGCCCAGACAACTCAGCTAAGCGAGACTCGGTGTTGTTAAATCAGTCAACTTGAGTGCTCATACACTCGACCAAAGCGACTGTGACATAACTACCGTTCGACCTACGACGAGCAGACAGATATGAGCAAAAAACGGTATTTACATTGCGTTTACTGTAAGAGATAGGGGCCTAAGCAGACAAGAAGAAAAGTTTTCAGACGGCTTGCTGGATGGAGTCAGTCGCAACAGTCAACCAAATGAGTGGCACAAGGCTTACTATCTATCAAACTTCAACATATCAGTGGGACCGCAGTGGATGAACAGGGCTCAACACTCACGCCAGCCTGTCCGACCGTGGTAGCCACGAAATCAACAGGTATCAAGTAGACAGAACAGGTAGCGTCAGTACAATACGTTGACAACTGTCCTAACTCTTCATCTCTGTAACGAAACAGACGTCAACTTTCAATGAATTGAACACCACGACGAGGTCAGGCTGGTTACTTAGCGGTTTTCCAGTGTAAATGTTGAAAACACATTAACTGTGCTTTTGGCCTAACCAGGAGATATTGAGAATCAGAGATTGATCAGCAAGGGTGAGACATCAAAACCGTGTAACTATGACTGGCCATCTGTAGGTAGGATATGCAGGAGAATTAGTGTAAACAGGGGATGAGGCAGATAAAAGCCAAATGGAATGAGACGCGGAAGAAAAGACATCAAAAACAGCAGCACAATTTCGTCTATACACTATGCTGGATGGAGCAGCCAAAGTGATTCGGTCAACACTGTGAATAGACAGGTGGATCATGCGATTAGTAGTGGGGTAGAATTTCACGCTTGTATTTGGGCTAGGAGCATCGTCAAAAACTCACAACTAGAAAGAACGACTGGGACTCTCGATTGTGGCTGCACCACAAGACAATAGCTGAGTAACATTGGATTAGAAAATCGTGCAGTGCTTTCGGAAGTAAAAGTGGGTTTTCTTCCAACCCTTAAAGTGCGTGTGCACGTATTTGTTTTTTCACCCTTAGCACACAATCTTAACCCCGACATTCTTGCAAATTACTTGATCATGGACCTAAAGTAACATGTTTCATAAATATCCCGTCCGCTAAAGATACGGTTAGGTAAATGTTAAACATTTACCTTACAAAGTGCATAAAACGGTTTCTTGAATTATCCCAGAGTTGGCAGTTCGTTATGTCCACATGTTCAACAAGAATGACTCGGTTGGCGTGACCGCCAAATCGTTCAGCTTGAGTAATGTAGATGCGTAAGCTGGATAAATAGTTTGAGGTGAAGACTGCAAGTAAGCCCTTTCACGAACACCTCAAAAAACCTCACAACTAAGTCATTTTTATCCGAGTGAGTAGGTTAAGACAACTTGTGAAGTAAGCCTTATTTCTTTCCTACTATCACTAAAGCAGAAGTAATTTGTGAATGTACATACGGCAGTAAAGCAACGATATCAACCGCCGGTGTTAGTCAATGAATAACTGTGCAACGGTGGCTTTTAGAATTATGTCAGAGAGACCGGAATGCGAATAGGTTAATGCTCACCGACGAGCTATCGTCAGAAAACCAAGGGGCAGAGAAACATGAACGTGAGAATGACGTATCGACAGACTGAGTATCAGTTAGAAAAACAATGGCGCTAAGATACTGTGAGTGGTTTACCCAAAAAATTTGGTGACCCAACGAAAAAGGTAACTGGGGAAAACAGAGTTGAGGTATACACATGTACTACCGTATAACATATGAGGCAAACGCACATGCATTAAAAGAAAACCCTACCATGAGAAAGACAGACACGGCGAATCCCAGGACCGACAGACCACCCAATGCAGCCACAAACTTCAATGCATCCTGAGTAAACTTGAACTTCATCGGTTTTGGATAGAGTATGGAGCGGACCAGTTCCCCTTTGGCAGTACGAAATCCAGTCCGAACGACCATAGCCATCACGCGTTCGTTCGCGTAGTTTCGTGTCTGAATGACCGATGTCCCTCCGAACAGAACGTGCCTCGCCAAGGAACGAACGCTGAAAGCGCCGTCACAACGCTGACGGTCAGGCAGTGGAGTTTTTGTTACCGGTACACTCTCGCCTAATTCAGATAAGAGTGGGGAAAACAAGTGTTTAGAGTGATAATATGGGCAAAGAAAAAAAACCAATGGACTCAAGTGTCACACCCCCCATTCTGGTTAACCGAAAAGTTCACATTGCGCTCAACCTAATCAGATTGCAGGAACGATTGAAGATATTTAAAGCTTATGGGGAAAAACGAATACAATATTAGTATAGAAATTATTTTAGCAACCAGCTAGAGCGATGACGCAGCACTGAAAAATACGTCATAATCAATACGGAGGTGTCAGCATTATAACAACATCGCTCAATATCACCCGATAATAGGCTCCATTAAACACAGGCACTATGATGAAGTAACGCTAGACACACAGCAGTGTTGCGTTTGCTGTATCCGATAATTTCACAACAGATAAACCACAGCGATTTGCCAATCCATTCGAATGGTAAACCTAGCTATGGTCAAACTCAGTTCAATCCCGATAAAGGAATGGTGGCCAACACACAAGTAAATAAGTAGTGATGTACCGATTATTATTGACTTAGTGAAAGCGCGACCCTAAATGCGCTCGTCCGGCTTTGATTAGTTTGGAAGTATTGAGACCATGTGAAAATCAATCGATGAGTGAATTTACAACACGCCAATTGTTCACGAAACATGGTGAGATAAAGTGGTTGGAATGCGCTATACACGAATAAAGCCCACTGAGTATGTCGAAGTGCTGATCAGACTGTTACAACTGACGGCAAACACTATAAGCATGCATCGAAGGGAGGTACTAACACTTCCATCCACACCACAAAAGATGTCACCGTATCACCGCATTAGTGCTCAGTTCAGCGAACGAGTGTTAACAAGCACAATCACCTTTGGTTTTGGGCCATACTAAAGTTCACAATGTCGTTGAGCCTGGTAATAACCTATGAAGTGGCAGATTAGTGAAGCAATAAAATTGTAATTAAAAACTAAATAAACCAATAAAAATTTCTGAAGGCGAGTCAACAGCCTTATGGATACACGCTAGAAACTGACTATGGTAAACTGCCGCGCCAGCGAACATCTTCAACCAGCGGTGTGGATAGTCGCGAACTTATCAAGAGAGCAAGCGGCACACACTAGCCTTCCTCAGAAGGGCAAGCAACACTATGGTAGCACGTCATCACTCCATCACCAGGCCCTCTTGTGGTTTTATCTAGACAACAATAACCATGCTGAACAACGCGTGGTGAGACAGAAAACTCAGCGACAGACAGGGTGAACGACCCACTCAGCGTAAACAGTGCGTGTACCTTACATTGGTTATTGACCACAAACTGGCACATTGCCCAAATGTGTCGAGCTTCTTACATGAACAGTTCAGGTGATTTAGGCTGAATAGGGAAGAAAAAAGACAACCAGATAACGAGAATTTGCACCAATCTTCTGAACAAACGCGCTGGGTCTCTGATCTGTACGAAAAGGCCGTGAGCATAGGCGGATTGTGAACCCCCTTTTAGTGGACAATCACACGGTTGTGTGGCATGACGGATGACAAGGATTTGAAAACGTGGCCCCTGACTTCATCATCCGCAAGTGCATCACGTTAACAATGTTAAAAGCTGACGTGGTGAAGCGACTAACCAGCAACGGCCTTGAGTGGATCGCACGCAACAATAAAGACACGGTCGGAGCCAGATTCGTTTTGTAAGGACAATTCACATTCTCAAGTATGTCACAAAGATCAGCCATGTCAATCAGCAGGATTACCGTGGTCTGCACGTTCCAGGTAGGACTAAACAGTGGTTCTTGCAGTACAGTGAGTTCAAGAAGTAAGGAAGATAACCCGTGTAGTTTCACTCAACTCGGGATGTTTGAGTATAGACATAACTGCTTTCATTAATTGGGACGCCAATTTCTCTTCTCTTTTTTACTTCTTTCTTCAAGACTAAGGCTTACATTGCTAACATTACCAAGTGGAATGGTCAAATCCTATTAGCACGTGACCACTTCATCACTTGACCAACTCGGGGTTCCTTCAAACCATCAACAAGCAAACTGAACAATGTGCGGTGTGGCAGACGCTCGTCGGCATACGGAGTACATAACCCAATCAGCGAAGACTGTGCTTTTACACTACCTCCGTTATCGATCGTGAATTTGCATATTTCCCAAAAACGTACCGACGGACAATCGCGTTGCTCACACACTCAGCCTATTTGTTACAGGCTTACTGGCGGAGACAACGATAATGGAATACACGAATGGACCACGTTTATGGTCCACACAGCAAAACTGGTCGCAAACGCGCATTGTAAAATCTGCCTTTAATCGACAAATGAACGTCTTTGCGATGCCACTACGTGATTTCGCTATCCTCGTGGACACCTCGTCAGCAATATTACAATCGGACGAGATGACAATATCCAGATAGGCGAAACACTCGAAAGTCTGCAGCTGCCTGCCGACAGTAACAAAGACAGGGTAAGTGTCAACTCAACCTTGTGATAACACTTTAAAGATGTAAAGTGCATAACACAAATACTTGCCGTATTATTTGACAAACATGCATTATATACCCTTCCTTTCAGCGACAACGGAACGTCTTTTCGACGCCACAGATGACGCAGGTTGGCAAAGATAACTCGTGCCTTTGCTATCCTCGATGATATCTCATCAACAACATTAACAGTGCTACCCAAGTATGTGAAACTGTCCACAGTCTCAAGCGGATTACCTGCAATAAAGAAAGTAGGAGTGGAAATGCCCAGTCTTGAACAACACTGCACTTTGAAGGTGCGAAGCGCATTCCATACAAACCAGCCCGGTCACTCACCTTGTTCAGCATGGTCTGCATGTCTTCGGCAGAGGGGCTAAGTAAGACAATGTCATCCGCATATATGTCACGTATGCATTTAGCCGATAAGGCAGCCAGTGAGATACGCAACGGCTGAGAGGGGCTAGCAAAGCGATATCTAGCTCAGCAGTCTTGTTGGGTCAAACTTCAAACAGGACGCATAGAATGACTTCATGTACCACAACAGTTGACTCTGCGTGCGTGTTTAAAATACGGCGTATGTGCCGATTATGAGGCATACCGTCAGAGCAGAAACATTGGTTTTCCAACCATCTTTAAAATCTGAACATGTGAAGCTCCGACAGTAACCCAATCAACCAGTCTCCTTCAGATGTAGCACTGTTGTTCTAACACTGACTCTAAAGAGTCCGTTTATTGTATCTGTTAGATTGGCATGCCAAAGAGCTAGATACTTATTATTTGATCGCCATCAAATACTACATGTCTCACCGTGTTAGAAATACTGCCAACATAATTTCCTTCGCGTTGATGACACCTCAATAGCTTACTTGCCAATGATTTATTGAAAAGGATCTGACGACCCAAACAGTTGGGACTGCTGGATTGTCCAAGTCTCCTAATCTAATTTATTGTATGGTGACACTATCCTTTGGGATTTCGACATTTTAACAGAAAACCGTAATCTGTGTAGTTCACCAACGCTAATGTTCCTGCTTTAATGTTCACGGGCTGACCCACGAAGACTTCGATTATTCCAAACGTCATGACACGCCCGCATTCAGAGGCATAGTTGCACAAAGTAGTTATCATGGTTAGCAGTGACATGAGTTGGTTTACAATCAAATGGTCACGGACGCGACATAACATCTCTCTTATCATAAGTTGTCGGCAAAGTGCTTCTGTTTAAGGACATTATTCGGACGACCTTCTCAAAGTCTGTGATTCAATTAATGGCAGTTTAGAATGGATCAGATCTTTAGGCTTACGCAATTTACTTGCACGTAGTCTCTGTGTTTTATAGGAATTAGCGTGGCATACGGAACAGTGAGAAAATAAGGTATACCAAATAGATCAAAGACCGAGACTAAGTATAGTAGTAGGTAATAAAGGCAGTTCAGATTGCGATAGCGTCGAAGTTTGTAACAGCTGGAAATTGACAGCATGCGGAGAGTTAGCAGAATAAATGCAAACACAAACCACAAACGTGTGAGAAACTACTAAAATTGTCGTTTTCTGCTTCACATTCGATGAACACTCTATTGCTAGTGATAACGAGAAACCAATGAAGTTCATCAAGTACACACGGATAACAATAAGCTGTGACAACAGCAGCTAACCTAATCAAATCGATGAGCGCTCCGAAATGATCGAAATCGGGCTGTCCTCAGAGGGTGATGCAGGCACAAGGTGAACACAGCTGCCGAACAATCACGGACCGAAAGCATACATGATGGAAACAATTTGTGGATCTACGTGATGATCCCCGCGATTGGTCAAAATTCAGGTCATCGTTGAGATCGACGCATTATTGATCACAATAGCATATCAATCAGCGCAGTATAACTCTGCATCATAACGACTTGACCGAAATAGAGACGTGTTAAGTATGGTTGACACTTTTAAGCTCATCTTGTCCTAACCGTCAACCAACCAAAAGGGTGGTGTTTATCAGAAAACGGGATAGATGGTGTAACTGTTTTCACGGGCTGTACTGAATATGTAATACACACACTTAGCATGCTCTAGAAACAAAAACAAGCTACCAAACACCTCCACAATTTTGGACTTGCTTCAAGTTGAATGTGCTCTTACGAATTCTACCACGTAGTGCAACAACACTGTAAATTAACTTGGCAGGATGCTGCACAAAACACAAAACTGAGGTGTAAGGCACTTTGTAACGGTGATTTTTATGGGGGTGTACATTATTGACCAAAAAATGCCTTCCTATTAACTCAGAAATACTGGAGAGGATATGTACAATACAGATATCATTGGTACGGTATCGGACCTGGAATAATGAATCAGTCGAGTGGAAAGGCCGGTAAACATATCGAAGTTCAAAGTCCACACCACAAGATTATTTCAAAATTATGTTGGAGTTTTAATCCATTCGTGATTTGGTGAACAGTTAAGGATGACCAGATCCACTCTTCGAAAAACCTCAATCCCATGACGTCCAAAGTAACTGCAAATCGGGTGCAGCAGGACGGTAACAAAACCTCGCAAAGGTGTCAGTGAGACGCGAGAGACCAGCTGGAACATGATCAACAGTCAGGGGTATGTTGAAAAGTAGGTATATTTCAAGGAAAAGACGTTTCCATTGATAGGAATTTTAAGAGCGTTTATGTACGTATAAGCTATATGATTGGATCGGTGCAAGAAAATTGGGGCATCTGATAAAATGGAAATAGGAGTAGGACATTTGATAGACCTGAGCGTGTATTTAACACAAAGCTTAGCAGGAGAGTAGAGAATGCCATGCAGCACGACACGAGCAGGCGGACAAATGAACTGTTATATTCAAATTAAAATGAAGCCTGCATGTATGACTCAAGAATGAATAACGATCACGTGACAAATCAACGACCACTGTAGCCATAAACGCCCTACCCGGAACACGCGAACAGTCGCAAGGAGATAAACTTACACGTTTTGCTTTATGTTTGGGTTTCAAATCAAGTTTTGACTCCCGTGCTGTCTTTTCCAATCGACTTTCGGAGTTTTTTAAATAAGGCTTTGTCAAATGGAAGGGTGGTACGCGTTCGAAGTCACGGACTCGAAGACAAACGGCAGTATTAAATAGAAGAATGTAAGAACTATTGTTCTTGACCGTCAGCTGTCTGAAAGTTTTGTTACTCAAACGGTGGGCTATGAGTACGAAAGATGAGTA